>KK120927.1:1013297-1032756 GCA_000611955.2 Stegodyphus mimosarum
AGGGAAAGATATTTCTATTTATTGAGCATAAATGAAAGGCAAGTCAAATTTATGATAAATTTCAGTTGATGATATTTGCAAAGATAAACTCGCCGCACGTTGCTTTCGTTATTTATTTAAAAAGCAACAAAAGTTATGGCGAAGTTACCCAGAAGCAGCGTCGTAAGTGATCATTATGGTTCTAAATATATGACATTTCAGCATATAAACTCTAAATGACTCCCACTTAACTCAGTCATTTCGTGGTACTCTTCGCAAGAATAAGCTCCTGCTGTAGGAAAGCGTGATGTTCATTTCTTATAAACTATATGTATTTTTTTATTTCTTTTCTATTTACTTTTTTGGCAACTGAACAGAATATTTGACGCCGAAGTTTTAGTCATTCATGAAATTGCTATTTTTACTTCCTTGTACAAGTAAAAAGGAAGTATTGTAATAGCGAAAAATTTTGGGTATCATATTTCAAAGGAAACATCCATTTTGATCGCTATCGAATGCAACTTAACGACGTTTATGCGTTTCAGAATAAAGGACTCTTTTACCCCCCAAAAATTATAAAACTTATTTACAATCGATTCTGGAGCGAATTTTCATAGCGAATTTTCATGTGCGTACGTACGTATGTATGTACATATTTCGCATAACTCAAAATCTAAAAGCCTCAGAACGTTGAAATTTTGTATACAGGACTGCCATAGCATGTAATTGAATTATGTTGTTGTTATCTTCCGGTTAAGGTATTTATGCCTTGAGTAAATATACGTGCAATATTTGTAGAATTACCAACAATTAAAAGGTTGTTTAAATGCGGCGAAATCTAATTATTTTTAGCGTAGCGGCCATATTTGTTTACATTTGAAACTTAGCAGAATAATGGATTTCTTGCCAATCTAGAGAAACTAAGGTTCGCAACAACAACGGCCTTGTTGCGGCAAAGCCATCGAATATTAAAAATAACATTACCCTTTTTGTGAATGGCATCACTTACGTTTTTGTATTCATAAATGTTCTTGCTTGTACTGTACGTTATATTTATGTTAGGAAATAAATAGGCATAAAAATACTATCTCCTAATATTTGGTGCCGAAATAACCATTTACGAAACAGGACCTTGAACTTATACTTCCTACTGTTGGATTATTTTTGCTGAATTATTTTACTTCCGACATTAAAGCGTAGTTTTGTTTTGTGTTCTCTACTACTCGAGCAATGGCGCCGACCGCTGAAGCTGTAGACAAAATGACGCAACTGAAACGAAAGCGGAAAGCCGTGCGAAGTAATGTTTCTCGCTTTTCTACTGAAATTGATACTTTGAACGATGATTTCTCAATTGAAAAGATTGAATATATTTCTAATCGCTTAACAGCTGCCTTAAATGATATGAAACTAATAGATAACGAAATTCACAATTTTCTTTCTGACGATGAATACGAAAATGATAATTTGCAGTGTGAAAACTACATAGATACTGGTGAATCCGCAGTTTTCAAAGCACAAAAAATTATTCAGAACAAATTATCGCTAACTGCAAATAATGTTACTGCTTCCAATATGGATACCAATGATTTGGCGATGAAATTTGGCGACCTTTCTACTACAGCGCCTGTGGCTCAATCATATACAGTTAAATTGCCAACAATTAAACTACAATCATTTACAGGAGAAATTGAACAGTGGCAATGTTTTTGGGAACAGTTTAAATCTTCTATAGATGCCAATCCACATCTTTCTGTTATTGATAAACATGTTTTCCTCAGAGGTTATTTAGATGGTGAAGCTAAACGCCTTGTTGATGGAATTAGTGTAATAGGAGACACCTATGAAACAACAAAAAAATTGTTAAAGGAAAGATACGGAAATAAAGATCGAATTATCCAGTCACACTTAGATTACTTAGAACATTTAACTGTTATTCAAGACCCATCTCCTACGCATCTAAATGATCTTTACATAGAATGTAACAGGAGAATTCAAGCTTTAACTGCTCTGGGTGAGAATATTGAAGCATACGGTAGAATCCTAGTGCCAAAAATTATTCGTGCGTTTCCCAATGATATTTGTTGCCGCTGGATTATCTATGCCAAGCGTGAAAAGCTAAATGAAGGTAATATTACTAGACTGATGCAGTTCCTGGCAGAAGAAGTGGAAGGTGTAATTGCAACACAAAGAGTTAAAGGTACGTCTTTTTCTGATCACACCGTAAAGTTCACGGTAGAAAATTTTAGTATCAATTCCAAAACAGTAAATAAACGTAAGAAAATTTCGCCATTTTGTTCATTTTGTGATACTACAGGACATTGGCCTCAATATTGTGAAACTGTTACAGACTATGATACTCGTGTTCAGAAACTTAAAACTTCAAATCGCTGCTTTCTGTGTACTAACCGTGGTCATAGAGTTTCAAACTGCCCAAGAAAAAATACTGCACGATGCACTAAATGCAAGAAAAGGCATCATGTTTCTATTTGTCCTCCTGTTGAAAACAATCAACTGCGGGTAACTAGCAGTGCTGTAAATCACATAACCTTTCCTAAAACTATTTTCACACATTTGCAAACTGCTCGTGTGTATGTTACTGGCCCCACAGGCATTACTAAATTAACACGCTGCATTTTAGATGGTGGTAGCCAAGCAAGTTTTGTTCACACAAACCTCATTGAAAAACTTAAGCTTAAAGTTGTCAGTTCCGCCTCACTTTTAGTTCAAGCATTTGAATCTTTTACTTCACAAGAACAACGTAGATGTGTTCAACTGTCACTTTCAAGTTTGTGGAGCAACCAAACATTTTCGATCTCCGCATTTGAAAGCTCCAATTCCTATACTACACATCCTACTGCTCCACCAGAAATAGTTCACTTTGCTCAGAAGAAAAGATTGAGAATTGCTGATCCACCGGATGACTCTTCACTGCCCATAGAAATACTTATTGGTGGTGATCATTATTGGCAAATTGTTTCCGCAGAAGCTCCAATCAAGCTTTCAGAATCTTTTGTTCTGATACCGGCAGTGTTTGGATGGGTTCTTAGTGGAACAAGAACGCATACTACAATCGCAGACAAGACTTCTGTTCATCAAGTTTGTGTGCAAGTTGAAACTGATTGTTTAAATGATCAGGTACGTCGTTTCTGGGAATTAGACACCATTGCGATACAAGATGTGCAGAAACGAAAAAATGACTACTCGCGATGAAGAAATTTTACCAGAATTTCACAAAACTTACAACACTGAGGACAATCGAAGAATTGTGTCTCTACCTAAAAAGCCATTGCTCACACCTTTGCCTACAAACAAAATTATAGCGGAAAACAGATTTCATTCTCTTCAAAAAAGACTTGCATCTAGTGATGTGTTCAAGACACAATATGACAAATGCATGCTGAATTACATTGAACAAAAACATGTTGAAGTATGTTCCATAGATGAATCCAATGAGAAGTCAGTATATTACCTTCCTCATCATGCTGTAAGAAAGAAAACGCAATCTGAAACCAAGTGGAGGATTGTGTTCGACGCTTCCTCTCATGCTCCAGGAATGCCTTCACTGAACGATATCTTGGAAGCTGGCCCGAATCTTCTTCCTGAAACTATTGGTTGTCTACTAAGGTTTCGATTGCATGAATTCGCTGTTACATGTGATGGTAAGCAAGCTTTCTTACAGTTGTCACTACATAAAGACGATAGGAACATCACAAAATTTTTTTGGTACAAATTACAATCTGATTCATCTCAACCTACTACCTTTACAGATGAAATAACTGTTTATAGATTTACTCGTTTACCATTTGGTCTTACTTGCAGTCCGTTTTTACTCTGTGCTGCCACACGAGAATTGGCTGCAAGACATATCACAGAATTTCCAATTGCTGCATCAATGATAGATAAACATCTCTATATGGATGACTTTCTTGCTAGTATGGAAACTGAATCACGCATTATAATGCTATATCACGAGATCAAGAATTTAATGGCTCTAATGAAACTGCCTATGGAAAAATGGGCTACAAACTCTTTGAAACTCAAAGATGTACTACAAACACATGAAGAATCTCACAAAACGGAAACAACCGTCTTAGGTATTGGCTGGAATACAAATTCTGATACTTTGAAGAATGCATTCAAGACTTCCCTCTGTGTTTCTACCCCAGACAAACCACTTACAAAGAGATGGTTACTCCGCTGCATTGCTAGTTTTTATGATCCCTTAGGACTTTTTTCACCATTTACTATCCTTGGGAAAATCTTATTCCAAGATACATGGATTCTTGGAATCAAGTGGGATGAATTACTACCTGCTAATTTATCAACTTTATGGTATGCAGCTGTAAAAGAACTTGATGACATTTGCTCCCTTCAAATTCCTCGATGCATAGGCATTTCATCACATGTTCCCTTTGCTATTCATGTGTTTTGTGACGCATCTGAACGTGCCTATGGTTCAGTTCTCTACATTGTTACTTTTAAAGGTGACCAAACGAATGTGCATTTAGTGTGTAGTCGCAACAAACTAGCTCCTATAAAGAAAGTTACCTTACCTCGTTTGGAGCTCTTAGCGGCCCTAATGGGAGCACGTTTGTTACAATATTTCTGTGCTGAAACAAATATATGTTCGTCGAATGCAACATTATGGAGTGATTCTCAAGTTGTCTTAGGGTGGATGCGCAGTGACCCCATCAAGTGGAAAACTTTTGTTAGCAACAGAGTAACAGAAATTATTTCCTATACTAATCCTTCACAGTGGAGACATTGCCCTGGCAGAGAAAATCCAGCTGACAAACTTTCTCGAGGTGTTTCACCATCAACACTAAAAAACCTAAACATTTGGTGGAACGGCCCTCCATGGTTAGTCAAATCTCCAGAATATTGGCCTCATTCTGATACTATCTCTACAGATTACAGTCATAACTTAGAAAGAAAGAAAGAAAAAGTTCAGACCCTTCACATCGTATCTACTCAACCAATCATAAATGCTACAAACTACAGTTCTTACTTTAAATTGCTACGTGTAACATCCTGGATTTTTCGCTTTATTCACAACTGTAGGAAACAAGAAAAGTTAGTGGGTGAGTTACTTGCCACAGAATTAAATCAAGCTCGTATTTATTGGATACAGACCGTTCAAAAAGAATCCTTTCCTTCAGAATATGAAGCTCTGTTGACAGGAAAATCACTCCCTAAGAAATCAAGGATAAAAAAATTTAACCCCTTTTTCAAGAACAATGTTATACTTCTTGGTGGTCGACTACAATTTTCTGATTTATCTCATGCTGAAAAACATCCCATATTATTGGAAGGTTCTCATCATTTTACAACCCTACTGATACGCCAAACACATTTACGAATGCATCATCTCGGTGTTCGGATTGTACTTTCTCAGCTTCGTTCAGAATATTGGATATTAAGAGCAAGGCACGCCATTAAAAAGGTGTTAAAGACTTGCCTTCCATGTAAAGTACTGAAACAAAAGAGAAGTGAACAGATAGAAGCTCCATTACCAGCTGAGCGAATTCAAAAGTCATCTCCTTTCGAAACTACCGGAATGGATTTTACTGGACCACTCTACGTAAAAAATAACAACTTCGTTACAAAAGCTTACATTGTCATCTTTACATGTGCTACAACCCGAGCTATCCACTTAGAATTAGTTTCCGATCTGCGTACTGACGTCTTCCTACTTGCATTACAACGTTTTGTCTCTAGACGTTCACTTCCTCATACGGTGTATACTGATAATGCCACAACTTTCTGTGCTGCGGACAAAGAGCTGAAATTATTCTGGGATACTATATCTTCTGCCAAGGTACAACAATTCTATGCCCACCACAACATCAAATGGAAATTCATCGCCCCACGAGCGGCTTGGTGGGGAGGATGGTGGGAAAGAATGATAGGCTCAATTAAGCAATGCCTTCGGAAAACATTAGGTAAGGCTCTTTTGGATGACGCTGGTTTGATCACTGTATTATGTGATATTGAAGCCGCTCTTAACAGTAGACCGATTGTCCATGAATATGGAATAAAAGATGACTCTGAGGAAGCTTTAACACCCTCGCACTTCCTCATAGGAAAGAAATTAACTACTATTCCTTCCAGCCCCACAAATCCTGAAACAAATTTAAATCGTATGTGGAAGAATCGTCAAAATTTGATGGACTCCTTTTGGAAAAGATGGCAAAAGGAATATCTGATGGACTTGCGTACATTTCATCAAGTGCGGAATCCATATGAAACAAATAAAATCCGTAAAGGGAACATTGTCCTAGTACAAGAAGATGTTAGACCTCGCCACACTTGGAAAAGGGCACGTGTCGAAGAGCTAATCCTTGGCCGCGACAAGAAAGTCCGTACTTGTGTTCTACGCATCAATGGACATACCATTACCCGACCGGTGCAGCTGGTCATCCCCCTGGAGGTTGACCAGGGTGGGGAGGATGTTGCGGCAAAGCCATCGAATATTAAAAATAACATTACCCTTTTTGTGAATGGCATCACTTACGTTTTTGTATTCATAAATGTTCTTGCTTGTACTGTACGTTATATTTATGTTAGGAAATAAATAGGCATAAAAATACTATTTCCTAATAGGCCTTCTCTTATTATTGCGAATTAAATCATACTTAATCCATTCTGGAATTTATTCGAGGCAATAAGAGTTTAAGATTTACTTCGTAATTTTTAATACGGATATTTTGAGTTTTTATGCATTTCTGCCTTGTCGCGAAGTGAGAACCGAGTTGATATAATGAGAAATACTGAACAGTCTGTGAAAAACTGTTTCTTTCTTTTTTTTGTTTGTTTGTTTAAGTTATTTTATGCATCGTTTTAGATTTATTATAGTATTTGAATAGAATATGTGGCAACGATTAGATAATTCTTCAGATTATATACTTAATTTTTGTGTATTCTGAGTTATAAATTGAATGAGATGTACTGCTGTAGCAAATATAGTGAATTTTAATGAATGTATTTGTTCTACTGTGGTTTATGCCCTATCGACGAGGTAGAATTAATTCAATCCAATAAGTTCAAATGCAATGCAAAATGCGTATAATTTAATATTCCGTACAAGGAAGTCATGTGGTGTACACATCAGATTTTTAATATTACGCTTTTTTTAACAGTTTTGACTTTCAAATGTACGTTTTCAATTTTGTATAAAAATTTTAATGTAGTTAAAGAAAGAAAAAAGAAATTAAAGAAAATTAGCAGAAAGAAAGAAGTTAAAGAAAATTAGCAGATTTTTAAAGCAGTGTTTTTGGTTTGTTTCATGAATCATTTTTGATTAAGCAATTACTATGGTAATATATGTAATATGTTACGAAAATCGCAGATGAAGGTAAAAGCCAGATTTTACTTTATGTTCATTACGCAGTGATAAAAGTTGATCAAGTACATTGAAATTAATTAAGTTATGAGTTGGACATCCAGCATACACATGCCAAACATTTTCCTGAATAAAATTCAGAAATGAAAATGGATCTTTATCCAGATGTGTTCAAATTTTGATTGCGAGTTCCTTGAGGGACAGTAAATATTGTACTTTTTCTTTCTACTGCAACCTCTGAAGAAGGTATTCAGTGGGACGATGTTAAATACCCCATTCAGGAAACACAAAATTTTGTCTGCCGCGATCCTCATTTTGGGATTTTCTGCCGTATGCACCTGATTGATGAGGTTATGTTTATTTATATCTCATATATTGCAGCATGATACTGGTTACTTAAATTTAATTGAATCCTGGAGATTTTAATGCATTATATTTTCCTGAATCACTTACAGTTTGTTTTACAAGTTTTCGATTTCTTACGTCTTATGGAAAGAAGCAACGAAAATGGCCCATATGCAAACAAACATTAGGATTAAATTCGTTAGATGCAGTCTTGGACTCCATATCGAATACTTCGTATAATTGTATAGAAGAGATCTCATTGCCATGCCCCTCAATTAGGCATCTGTAAAAGTACAAAGAAACTGATAGTAATTGAATTTTCTTTTCATAAACATCCCAGCCATGCTTTTAAGACGTAAAACCGGTGGTTTATTTTTAAACACAAAATGACTTAAAATTCCGGTAAATAGCAAGTTAATGTTCCATATGTTATCCAAAAGTCAAGCTCCTGTCAGTCGGCCTGGTGTCCAGGTTTTGCCAACTATTTTGCCGTACAAGGAGGACATTTTTTCTTTCTAGAGACTTATGCTGAAAACGTTCTGCCATAGCGCTTCTTCTATCTGATTTCTAGATGGCCTGCAAAGATAGGTGACGCCACTAGGTTCTGCAAATGATTTATCGTATTATCAAAGACCTCTTTTACCTTTATCCTGTACCATTTCGATAAAATAATTGGCTAAATATGATATGAGGAAATAATAAGAATCTCTTCCACGAATGTCTGTGGCAGCAATACTGTTCTATTACGAGAAAAATTAATAAAGGGCACAAGATGACCATCTTTCTGCGTCTGTGGATCATTTGGCAAGGACTGATGCCCAGGTCATTTCTGCCTCACTGAGCTTAGAGCTGTGATTAATTGAGAGAGCCAGTACTTAAAGAGACACCATCTAATGAAGTTCCTTATCCTTTTCACGGTTACCCTTTCCTTGATGAAGTGTCCATAACCTCGTTATCTCTCGACTAAAATTTCATTATGTCTTTACAATAAATACATGTTGTAGTATAATAAATTGACAAAAATAAAAGGAATATGTCAATAAGTGAATTAACGTCTAGTTACATATCATATAGCAGAATGCAAATATAATCAACGAATGATGTTTTAAGCGTACCTACCGTCTATCTCATTTGGTCTTTGCATATAATTTTTCTTTCCAAGTCTAATTACATATGCGCACCCATATACGTATTTCTATTACGTGTTATTGGATTTCCTTTGTATTACATATAATCAGCTGAAAATTATTGGAACACATTTGAACCGTAACATTTAGATCCGTTTAATAATAATTTCAATTATCCAACGTTTTAAAAAGAAAATAAATAAATAAGCAAAAAAAGTCAAGATGAGATTTAACAAAGCTACAAGTTATTTACTCAAATGGAAATTATAGAAAGAAGAGAGAAGCATTAAAGAAAATTTTTTTCTTATGTTTCTAATTTTATTTCGCTATATTACCTCTTACTAATTAAAGTTACTAATTCCTACTAATTACTGTTACTAATTCCAGTGTTCAGGGTAAAAGCCGGAAGTTTAATACGGACTCGAGTCTTTGCAAACGATCAAACTGAATGGGCATTTTTATAGATTTTTCGAATTCGTAGCGTGACTACAGCTAGTTCCTTTTAAATAAGTCTTCTAGGATCATTAGGTATTTTTTTTTTGAACTAGGAACGTAAAAAATGAGCAATGCCTTCGTCGAGATTCGAACCTGGACCTCTCGAATACGCGGAATATGCTACCGTTAGACCACGAAGGCATGCAGAAAGTGCATAGAAAATACTTTATACACTCCCCCTTTTAAAGGGCGACTGGGGATTAGGGGACTCAGTCGCTAAATCCTGATGATGAAGAATCATCATACATCACCTTTTTTTTATTTCGGGCACCACTGTAGTGTCATTAGGTTATTTTGATGCTGGAGACGTAAAAAATGAGAATGCCCTCCCCGGGATTATAAGCTGAAGCTCTCGAATACGCGCCGAGTGTGCTGACAGTTGCACCACGAAGGCATGCTGGAAGGCTGGAGAAAATACCTTATAGCCTCTTACAAATGAATGCATTTTCTTAGGAAGGTAGTCCTTACATTCTTTCTTTACCTAGGCATTGATTGCAGAAGTGCTGAAAATTTTCTAATATTATTAAGGTATGCTTTACGAAAATAGAAACTGCATTTTCGCTTTAGGTAAACTGCATGGCTTCGAGGTCTGTTTCTTTGCTTCACTGTCATATTAGGATAGTTGTAGTGAAACAACATTTACGAGAAAAATACTTACTTGCGAGAAGTTGAACTTAGTTTTAAGTATTTAATTTCAACTTACGGATACTTAAGGCGACATGCGACATGTCGACTGGCAAAATGCAACTATTTCGAGATGAAAGTTATTAGAATATAAGTTTTCTCAAAATAAATTTATACACTTG
Source organism: Stegodyphus mimosarum (assembly GCA_000611955.2). Taxonomy (NCBI): domain Eukaryota; kingdom Metazoa; phylum Arthropoda; class Arachnida; order Araneae; family Eresidae; genus Stegodyphus; species Stegodyphus mimosarum. Next base: position 1,023,392 of record KK120927.1, read on the forward strand.
ATTCTTATTTTCGTTTAAAATACATAGATTGTAGAGTACAGAAAAGACATAAAAAATATATTAAATGCCTAATATTTTTAAAAACCAGTTGTTTAATTTCACTTACCTTTGACGAATCTCTTGCGACAATATGCTGGTCTGGTACACTTTTTTTCAAAATTATGGCGCGAATCGTCTTCAAAATTTGCATGGTATTTAAAACCATGTCATTTAAGAATAATAAGCAGTATTTTACATTTTACTTTAAAAGAAAAAATGTTAAAAATAAATTAGTAAAATGTTTTGAAAATTATAAAACAATTTAGTACTAAATTATTAGTATATGCCATACTAATGCTCTTAAATTTTATATCCTGCATAGTTTCAAAAAATAGTAATGATAAATAACTGTAGAAAATTGGAACCTTCCAGGTTGAATAGTTTTCAAGACAAATGTACCAAATTTAAGAAAAACACATTTTGAGAAAAAAAAATTAAACACTCATAATTTACAAAAAATATCATTTTAATATTTTCTTGCACCATCATCATCTTGAACTGACATTTCTACATCAAGCTGTTTTTGTTTTGTAAATTTATTTTTATTTCTGGCCATTTTAGAAAGCTTTTGGTAAGCGAGCTGCCCTCACGAATTCTAAGACAATCTATTTTTTTGCAGACGCTTTACCACATAAAAACCCTGGTTGCATTCCTAATAGTTTTGTACACCATCATTAAAACATATTACTGCGTCGAACAAGCCTAATTTTAATATTATAATACTCATAAAAACAGTTTTTCAAAATCAAAAATAAACACAGAAAGCACGAATTTAAGTGAAAAGAGCGAAAAGAGTAGCGAAACATAAAATAAACAAAGCACCTTGAACATAAACATACGAAAATCGTCAATTGTTCACCACACACCTTAGTGAACAAGCCAGTTTAATAAAGCGCTGCCAAGTGCCTTTCAAAAGAATCATATTCTCACCAAGGAAGTGATAAAAACTGTTAAAACATCTGTATGTGCAACAGATAACGGAATATAAAACATCTATCCCTTTAAAACTCGCGGGCGTGCCGGAGGTTGTTTACATTTTTTAATGAGAGATTTCGGTCTTTTAAAATTTCGAAACATGCATAAATTATATATTTTTGGAGTAGTTTCAGTCTATTTTATTTTTTTGGCTCAAAATTGAAATTCGAAAATTTGAAAATTTTTATGTCATATGTGCTTTTAAGGAAGTTACCGAAAACACAAAATATGATATTGAGGTGCATCGGATTTCAAGGAAAGTAGACTTTGGGCGGATTATATGTTGGGAAAAATTAAATATAGGTAATAAATAAATTGGATAATTCTTGAGAATTAAATCTCTACCGAATGAAGAAAACACCCTATAATAATATCATCCTATATCCAAAGTATCCTATATCCTAATAGTATCCGAGTAAAAACATCCCGTATCCAAAGTAACTAAGGCATCTAAGGCATTTCTTACGCCTTCTTAGCATCTGTTCGTGGTGTAATGATCAGCACACTCGCAGCTTATTCGAGAGGTCCGAGGTTCGACTCGCGTCAAGGGCATTGCTTATTTTTCATATCATCTGCGTCAAAATAACCTGATGTCTGTACAATATTATATACGTTTATATAGAAGATCAAATATCAAGAAATATATAAGCAACCAAATGCAATGTAGTAATAATATAATAAATATTTTTCTGCGCTAAAATGTTACTTGCTTTACATACACACATGCTACCTAACAATTCGGTGAATTTGCATTATTTAAGTTCAAGAATTCTGAAGGAACGAGATGATTTGTATTTAAAAATAATAAAATCAAGATTTTTGAATCATTTTTCTAACAACTGGAAGATGCTCAGCAAAATGAAACTGCATTTTTATTTAATTCCACCCCAGTAAATCAAAATATTAAGATAAATAAATTTCTTTGTAGCAAAACCATATGCTGAATATCTTTTAGCGTATTCCAAAAACGCACATGAAGAGAATTTAACGAACTGGAATGAAACTAAAGATTTAGTAAAAGTAAATTAAATCATTGTAGATATTATGCGAAAAAGAGACGTAATGCAGTATAAAATTTAGCAAGACATATAGCGAAATATATAAAATCAGAATCAAAAGCTCGTTGGGAAAAAAAGAAAAACAAAAGGAAGTCAGTTCTACGCTGAAACGGATCACCGCTGCAACTATTAGAAGGAACTATTAAGAACCAGGTTCTGTATTTTGTCTTTATCATTTTGTGGGTCATTTGGTACAGATCTGTTTGGGACAGCAAGGGTATGGTGGTGAAGGGGGGCATCCGTAATCTTCTTCCCAACAACGAGGTGATTATTTCATAGCACAATAAACTTAAAAAGAAAGAGGGAGAGATGGAATAAATGATGTGTTTGCAGAAGTTCGTCCATGGAGGTATATAAATATGGCCTTTTCGGAAATAAAGGATTGCAGTTTTTAGCTGTTTGTTTACGTGGTCGTGTGCGGTGGTATGTTAGCTGTCTAAAGAAAGTTTGATAAAGGTTTATTTGAGAATAAACGAGTTGTAAAAGGATTTCGCTTTCGCTGTAAATGAGCATTGCGGGAAACTCGGCGTAGTGAAGAAAGAGGCGTTTTTAAAAGCAAAAATTAAGATGGATGAGTAGTAATCCATGTGTTCTAGTTTAAATAAGGACATGTATACTTTTTTATTCCAGAGAGGTAAATTGAAAGAAAATTCAATTCTTTTAAGCTGGTATACAGCATTTGAAATAAATACCCAGTTATCGTGTCTATATAATATTAAATAGATATCGTTATTTAATTTCTGACATACATATCACTCCTACCGGACTATTTAGCATTAAAGCCCATCAGCTATTCTAAAACAATGTATGCAACTTAGTTGTTTCTTTTTTGTTGTAGGTAACCATATCTGTTCATATAAATCAAAAGATGTATTTGTTGTTGTTGATGTGTATGACGTATTTTTCAATATTATAATGCAGTTGAAAAACATTTTATTTTATATTCAAGAAAAAACGGTTCCTTCATCTCAAACCAAAATAACTAATGTAAAACATGAAGTATAAAAATAGGTTAATTAAAAAGTAACTTATTCTTATAGTTCTAGTCAAAATTCCTTGCATGGAGAGAGGAGAGATATAATATAAGCTACGTCATTTAGAAAATGCCTGGTTCATGGTTAGAAGCTGCCTGATTGAGTATCATGGAGAATCAGCTGTCATAGCCTTGGGCACCGGTTCAAATCCTGGAGAAGGCAGAGGTATTTAAAAGTGTATAATCACTTTGCAGCATTGAAACTCTTAAAATATTGTCGAATCGAAGCAAAGTTCCCAATAGAAGTTGGTCATAAAGGAGGAGAGGTAGAAGATCCTCAGATCTGTCCATATATATACCTTATATATACCTTATATGACTTGTCTTACTAGTCTTTAGGAAAAATCGAATGCAAAAGTGGAGAAAAGATAAGGTAATTTGGAACTGTACTATAATCTATCACGGTTTTACTAGGTATGAAATAATCCTTCAAAAATTGCCTTTGTACTTCAGAAGTATCTTTCACTTTTGCAATCTGAATTGCTCTCATAATATTAACTCATAATCTTCTCTACAAAAACGGAACGGGATTGTGCAAAATTGGAATTGTCGTTTGTAAGGTTGGAGAGTCATTAGGTATTTATTTCTTTAATTTCTTTTGGAAGCAGAAGAAGGAAAAATGAGCAACGCCTTCCCCGTGAAACGAACCACGAACTTCTCGGTTACGCGTCCAGCGTGCTGACCACTACACCCCAAAGTCAGGCGAAGAAGGTGGGAGAAATACCTTATGTACTCCCCCTTTTAAAAAGCGACTAGGGTTCAGGGTACCCAATCGCCAAATCCCAGTGGTGGAGAATCATCATCCACCACCTTTTTATTTCGGGCGCCAGTGCAGAGTCATTAGGTTTTTTTTTTTTTTTTGAAGCAGAAGAAGGAAAAATGAGCAACGCCTTTGCCGCAATCGAACCACGGACCTCTCGGTTACGCGTCGAGCGTGCTAACCACTACACCACGAAGGCATACGAAGAAGGTGGGAGAAATACCTTATAAGGCCTCCAAGGCTCCGATTAACAATACCTCTTCCTACCTCTTAGCTATGATCGATTTCTCCGATATCTGGAGGAAAAGAAACAACAGCAACATAATTTAATCTATTTATTAGAAATGGTGTAAGATCTGTCTCTGCTACTCCATATACACTAATTCTAGATCCTACAATGAACCTGGCGAATGCTCGCAGAGGCGTAAATGAATTACCAGCACAGAAGAATAGTGAAAAGTAACCCTTTATTAATTCAAAGTTTCACAGAAAGCTCCATCTTCATGCGTTACAGAAACACCATCAACTTGCGGCGAAAACTTAAATGTAGACTATAATTCAAGTAGAATCTAAAATAAAATAGTGCTGGTTTAGCACACTAAATTACACTTAACAGGTTGACTCACAAAAACCTAACATGCGTGAGGATAATCAGAAATGGTCAAGAGGCTTACAAGCGTAGCAGCGAGATAGCAACGAAACGTGCGCTGGCTAGCGAAAAACGCTCTGAATAAACTCAGAGATTCACTCGTTTAAATATTCACTTCACTTAACTTTAAATTTACATCCTGGCGAGGAAATACCAGGGGAAGTTGAGAGGTTCAGAAAGGTATCAAACTTAAAATAAATTTATTATGGAAAATAAGGGAAACCCTAAAATGGGTAGCTTATTATTGTGAAGCAATGCATCGAAAAATAAAGAGAAAATTATTACTATTTTAATTGCGTAATAACTTTTGCATTTTAGTATTTATAGGCTGCATATTTCTCTAGTATTGAAGACATATCTACATGAAGTAGATAGTTTTCAATAAGTAAAGATTTGTTTAAAAATATCTACTATAATCTACCTATTTTTTAATATTTAAATGAATGGAGAACACAAATTAAAAACAAATAATTTAAAAACGGGCTTTACTCGATCTAGAAACAAGAAAATGCCATTTGCATAATTAAAATTCTTCATAAATGGAGTCCTATTCATCTGCATTTTATGTTCTTCTAAATTATTTATATTTTTCGAGCGTAACTAATTTTTACCTTTGTATGTTTCGCTTGAATTTAGCAAACATAACCCTTAGTTTTAAATTCATAGAGCAAATCTTACAATTAAGAATATTTAACCAGAGATAAAGATAACATTTATGTTTTCGGCATCAGGCAAACATTCATGTTGCATTCACTGGATCTAGAGCTTTCATGAATTTTATTTTGAAAACTTCAAAATTCAAATTAATATGGATAAAATTGTTAAAGCGTATTTACAAAAACTTTAAGCAAGTGAAAAATTAACCAGTTATATATTTCAGAGCACATTTCCTAGAATTCTGGTGACATATCATTTAAATCCTTTCTAATGGAGTTTTGAATTCGCATCGTTAAATTTCCTAAATTTTTCTCTTATTGCTATGAGCTGTGAGCTCTAAACAGCAACATCTTTGAATACACAATTAGAACAGAAGGCTACCAGGGTCAAGTTTAGACCTTCGTTTCGGTAAAATGCCAGTTGTCTCTTGTGATGCATCCCTGTAACGTTCTCGACAATAAGATTGTAAGGTTTTAGTTAAACTAACAAAGTTTTATTTTAATTTAAATCTTTCTATCTCTTCTCTGTTTCAACTTCCCGTCAGAAGAAGCGCGCGTTTTCAGCTTATGCTAATTCGAAGTACAGCCAAGTACTATTTAAACCAGAGGTAGAAACCTCTCAGTGTGAGAGAGCTTTAGTCTCAGATCACGGTCAGTCTGCTCGACGTTCGCCTGACCAGCTAGCAGCTAAAATTATAAGCCATAGTGCTTACTACGCGATTGCATATTGAGCATATTGAAAATTGAAGTGCGCTAGTATTAGTATTTCTTGCTACGCACCAGTTAGTTAGAGGCCAATCTCCGCGAATTGCTCTGTGAGCAAAGTCTAATTTAATTTCTATTTAGGTTTAGTTTAAATTTATTTGATTTGTTAAGTTAGGCCCAAGTGTGGTCTTTTACTTTCTGTATCCCTCCCGAGTTGGGAAGTGTGTAAATAATATTGTTTTAATAAAAGAGGATTTTAAATCCCTTTCAAGTTCAGTTATTCTCCAGCACAGTATCTACCCCAGAACAAAGCTCATTTCAGCTCCCTGTTCCAGGTCAGGACGTTAGGTTAAGGAGTTACTTCAAAATGTTTGCTAAAGCTATGCACAGAACACTTAGTCCTGACAAGATGGTGAAATTACTTAATGTCTTCTATCATTTTACTGGGAAACCCATAATTGCCAAATGTTTAAATATCGAAAAAAAGGAGTTGAAGCAAATATAAGTGAAGCTCAGAAATTGTGCAAATTTGCTTACGAATCTTATAAACAATAATTTTATTGTACTTGTCAAATTATGTTCCAAATGACTGCTCTACAGGAAACAAATTATACATTTTTATGGTCATTCGATTAAATGATATATCGCACAGTTAAAGTATATATTGTTTAAAAAATAAACTAAAGAGAAAAATACCGCATTCTAAAAGCAAAATTTAGATAGTTTTTTTAAGCACACAAAATGCTAAAACTAAAACCATCATTTATATTTTATTAAATATAAAAGAATAAATCGTTTCTCGTCTTCCCCTTGGTTCTCGAGATTTTACTAGTTTCTGCTCGGTTCTTTTTCTTTTCCTTAGAATATTTTCTTTTTTTATTCCATTGTATCGGTTTTCTATTAGATGTTTTACTTCCGCTATGCAACCTGCAAGGTTTTCAAAGTGATTTTTTTATACTTATTTTGAATAAAATTTATGAAAGCTTCAAGTCAAGATAGTGTTTCGTATTTTTCTGGGTGTTCTGCCCAAAAGTATAAAGTAGGAGTTAGATTGCTAGTAAATTATTATTTATTAGATTAAAAAGTTTAAATGATTGCAATTTAACAATACTTCTTGAGGAAGCAAAAATAAATTTACATTTTTTCATTAGTCTATCCTCTAAATACGCAGTTTTGCATTTATGAGCTAGAAAACTACTGCTTCAGAAATATGAAATGGCCGTTTGAAAATAAAAACCAAACGAAAGGAAATTTTCAAAAACCAAATTTATTTTGTGATTCTATACACATTTTTCTATTTTTCAACATAGTTCCCAAGTTTGCAACAAAACGACTCTTACTTAAAAGTTTGTTTAAACGCTTATCACACCTTAGAAACACACTCCTGGCCACGGTAAATGCAACAACCTGAAGGAAGCATGCAAATAACATGAACTTTACAACATCCATTAGCGGAGGAACGATACGCAAATGATTAGAATTTCAGCGTAGACGGACATCACGCACGCCTGTGGCGCCACATGAAAGCGCTATTTAAGGCTTGGAGTTTTCGACGATTTCAAGTTCGGCAACTGTGTTTTCTTGTGGTTTAAAAAAAAACGATCAATTATGCCTTGTAGTAAACAGCGATCATTGTTTGATCAAGTATCCTAGTTCGACAGAGGAAGGACAGTGGCGTCCCGAGAGTGTGGATTATCTTTCAGGGAAATCGGTAGTCGTGTTGGACGAAACCAAACAACTGTAATGCGGATATGTGACCGCTGGATGCAAAAGGTTACGACCGACCGACGTGTTTGATCGCATCCACCTCAGGGCACCACTTCACGTGATGACGTGAACATTGTGCGCATGGCAGTGACGGATCTCTCATTCACATCACGAACCATAGCACAGCACATTCAGTCTGTAAGCATCATCCAGTGTCTACGCGTACATTCGACGCCGTTTACAGCAGAGTGGTCTGTCCGCAAGACGTTGATTGCTTCGTCTACCCTTGACGCAGAACCACAGATGTCTCCGCCGCCGCCAGTGGTGCGATGAAAGAAGATGTGGACGGCGGAATGGAATGAAATTGTCTTTACTGACGAGTCGCGCTTCTGTCTGGAACACCACGATGGTCGGATTCGAGTCTGGAGACACCGTGGAGAGGGGATGCTGAACAGCTGCATTATGCACCGCCACACTGGTCCTGCACCGGGCATTATGGTATGTGGCGGTATTGGATATCACTCTCGCACTTCTCTAGTACGCATTGCCGGTACTTTAACCAGCCAGCGCTACATCTCCGAGGTGTTGGAGCCAGTTGTCCTTTCTTACCTTCAAGGCTTCCCCACAGCCATATTTCAACAGGATAATGCGCGACTACACGTGGCACGCATTGTCCAAGGGTTCTTCGTCAATCGCCAGATTGAATTGCTTCTCTGGACGGCTCGCTCTCCGGATCTCTCGCCGATAGAAAACATGTGGTCCATGGTTTCTGAACAATTGACCCAGATTACATCCCAGGCTGCCGCACCAGATCAACTTTGGCAACGTGTGGAAGCTGCTTGGTCTGCTGTACCCCAAGAACTCATCCAAAGTCTCTTTGAATCAATGCCGAGGTGTGTGGGAACGATGATCTCCAACAATGGCAGCTACTCTGGCTATAGATTCTGGAAGGAAGCACACTTCAGAGAAGTCTATAAATTTAGTCATTTGATACTTGGTCAACATGTTATCTACTAAATAAATTTTGTTGTGATATCTCTTGCCTTTCTTGGTGTTGCAGTTATGGTGGCCAGCTGTGTAGATTTTGAATACCTTCTTTATAGAAACTTGCCGCCTGCTGCGATAACCAAGAGGTCACAGCGTTTTCACGTCTTTGTCATCGTTGTAGTGGTTACCGCCAAGATGATGTTTAAGATAGAGGAAAAGATATAAGTCGCTTGGCGCAAGGTCTGGGCTGTAGAGAGGAGCCAAAAGAGTCCAGTAAAGTTCGTTTCTGAACTGTGGCCTTCCATTGTTATGGAGTAGCAAAATTCCGTCTGTCAGCATGCCGTATCTTTTGTTTTGAATCGCTCTGGGTAGCTTCCGCAGGTTTGTTCGTAGGCGACCGCATTTATGGTGGTTCCGCGTTCCATGAGGTCGGCCAACAAAACAGCTTGCTTATCCCGAAAGCAGAACCCCATGATCTTGCGCTGGGATAGTCTGTTGCCTTTCCCCTTACAGGAGTCTGTCAGTGTGTGTCTCCACTCCATGCTCTGTTGCTTCCATTCGGGCCTGACATGTGAAACCCACGTTTCGTCTTCCGTTGTTGCCCGACTCAACATGGCGTCACAAATCTGCGGTGAATGCCTGCAGCAAAGAGGTTTCTTGCCGACAAAAACGTATCACTGACCATCCCTCGAGTGACGAGTGATTCAATAACCTTGAACATTTTAAAGACACAGAACAGACAGTACAGGTTATTTACACAACTGGCAACTAAGCACAGTTGTTTCCAAGGAATGCC
>KK120927.1:1032901-1077411 GCA_000611955.2 Stegodyphus mimosarum
GTGTATACAAAAACGGCCCTTACTTAAAATAAACCCCGGGTACTTATTTAATATAATCAGAGATAATTATTTTCTTTTCGATATGCTCTCGTCCCCCATTTAGTGTTATCACGCCTCACTGGTTGAGAATCGCTATGTATTGTAAATTTATAAATTATTATTTAATGGATAAAATTACTAAACATTATTAAACCATTGTTCAAAAAATTTCAAAGCAATTTAATATTGCTGAGGTTTACAGATTTGTGTATTTGGAGTAACTGATGATAACACTTGATGAAGAATCAAAACACAGTTTATTTGCCACAATTTATTCAAGCACTGATACACAGGACTGTTCGAAAGACACATTTACAGTTGTCGAAAAACTAGGAGAAACACGCTGAAACAGTCATCAACACAGCCTTTAACTGTGAAGACAGCTTCACGGCAAAGCACTAAGTACAGCTCCCCACTCGGTCGATCGCTCTCAAGCTGATCTTGGAAGTCAAGACCTTACTCTACTACTAATCAAGACACTACTACCACTACTACACACTTTCTCCGCGTACGGGCATGGCATATTTAGCTTTAACCTACCTTTGAGATTATTCCCGAGGAAAACTGCTAAGAATGCGTTCTAGAATGTTCTCGCTTCGTCTATGGTATATCGCCAATTTTGTCGTCAAATATCGCCAAATGGACGATTTGCGGACAAATGTGGCAACCCTGTCTTTTCCTGCCACTTTCTGGCACCCCTAAATCCGCTTTGCGGGAAAGCTATCTCACCGCACCTGGACATTTCGCAACAATATTAAAGTTTCACTTTTCTTGTTATTCGCTTTCTTTCATTTAAGAAATCATTGATATCAGTTTAAAATTACGATCCCTTTTCATAAGGTATAGAAAATAGATCTAAAATAACTACGAAGTAACTTGCTGCATTATGATAGCTGCTAAGTATCTTGGAACCTCTGGAACTGAAGTTCGTATATTTAAAGCCAAAATGCATTTAATTCAGTTTTAACGCATTTGATGACGCAATGCTGTTTCAACACATTTAATGACATATTTCCTGTTTTTATTAACGTTTACTACAGTGTCTGCATTTTTTATTTATGATTAGATAACAACTTCTGCTTTTGTTATAAAGTAGCTAATGTAAAAATTAAACTTTCATCAAGTGAAAGGTTCTCCAACGGAAAAAAATCGAGCGTTTATGTTGAATGTAAGAGTTATATACTCATATGCTGCATGTTAAATTCAGAAACCATTTCTAGGCTCCTCCAATAAATGCATTACGCAGGTAAAAATGCAACAAACAAAATCGAAAATTTAAAATACAATGTATAGAGAGTGCAAAAACAAAGGCATACCTTCATGTCTATGTATGGAAAAACAAAATGACACTATGCATTAATTTTATAAATTTATTTTAAAGAATTATATATGAAAATTTCAGTCTTGCTCTAGCTACTTTAATTTACTTGCTCTAGCTACTTTAATTTTTTAGTCTTGTAGCTACTTTAATTTACTTGCTCTAGCTACTTTAATTTTTTAGTCTTGTAACTACTTTAATTTACTTGCTCTAGCTACTTTAATTTACTTGCTCTAGCTACTTTAATTTTTTAGCCTTGTAGCTACTTTAATTTATTTGCTCTAGCTACTTTAATTTTTTAGTCTTGTAGCTCCTTTAATTTACTTGCTCTAGCTACTTTAATTTTTTAGTTTTGTAGCTACTTTAATTTACTTGCTCTAGCTACTTTAATTTTTTAGTCTTGTAAGCTACTTTAATTTACTTGCTCTAGCTACTTTAATTTACTTGCTCTAGCTACTTTAATTTTTTAGTCTTGTAGCTACTTTAATTTACTTGTAAGTCGGACTTTTGACTGCTCTTAATTTTGCTGCTTCACTTTTCTAATATGATTCATTAAACTTAACCAAAACTTAAATTTCTTAAAAGGTTTCAAATACGCAGTAAGCTCCAGCATATGTCATTAGTCATGTACATTCGCTGTTTCCCTTTATTCTCTTACTTGTGTATTATCCTTCTGAGTCAAAAATTACCTCTAATGATATTGTGAAACTAAGCATATAGATTATAATCATTTCTAGGTTTTTCTGTGTTTATACTAAAGTTGAAATGATTGTGACAACCATGAGAAAAGCATGGATATTCTCGCTTTTATATTATATTCCCCTAAAATTAGCGCAAAAGTCTGTTTTCAACATCTTAATGATGCATAAAAATTTAAATTTGCATTCAATGCGATTTATGAAATGGCATACCTTTACCTGCATTTAGATCTGGAAGCCTCTTTGCCACATAGGAAAAACGCCGCAATATGATGTTGTTGGTAACAAAATTTAGCAAAATCCTTTTAACGTTTTAGACAGAAAATCTAAATAATCGGACAGAAAGTTTTTGCGATTTAACGTTCAGAGCTGTTATTTGTTTTCTTCTTACTAGTGGATATAAGAAATTAAAAAGAGTTTTTACTGCAATATTGTTATACTCTAGTCAAAAGCTCATTAAAGCTCGTTTAAACTGCCGTTGTCTAGGATTTGAAATGCAATGCGGCAGAGGAAGATGTAGAGAATATGCATTAAAGCAATTAACTGAGAAGCCCCACTTTACGATGTGTGACAATTAAATTCCTTCCGTGATTAAAATCGTTTTGAGGATGTGAAATCTTGACCACGTTACTTCGTTAAGAGACATGTGAAACATCGGAAAATGCAATTATGAGTACTGGGGATTTAATTTCCATTTCATTGTTTTCAATTAAAATTTAAGGATATGTAATATAATATTTATTGAGTTTCGTCCATTGTGATATTAAATATTATAATTACTATGAGAACAAACGCTTTTTATAGCATATATAAATATAATGGATTATATTCAATTATCTAATATTCCTTTGTTGCTTATGAAAAATGCAGTAATAGAAGTATTTTAAAATTCTTCTGTTAGTAACACTCCTCAGCCGTGATTCTCTGGAATCCTATGCTTGAAAAAAACCTATTACACATTATGCAAGAAGTAATGAAGAGGGCTAATCGTTAGTAAATGCGTCATGTGAAATATTTGACTAAAATGAAATGAACTATTTATGTATGGGGGCTTTAAGTTATGAATATTATTATGAAATATTTAAGTATGGGTGTTTACTTACGTATGGGTATCTTAGTTTTATTTAATACTACTAAGCATTAAATTTAAAATAATAGATTTTATGCTAGTAAGCACTAAATTTATGCTTGTATTTCATTTGATGCTGTGAGCCCTTTCTTTCATTCGGTCAGTCTGTATACTTCAAAACAATTCTTCATATTATTTCAAATTCTACACTATCACGAAAATAGATTTCAGTCTCACAGTAAATGGAGAGCGAAATCTTATGGGGTCAGATATTCTCCGTGCCATCTGAGTAATGGTACCTATAGTTTTCTGATGATCGTGGATGAAACCAAAAGATCTTTCTCCTGAAATAAGATTTTATCTTTAAGTGATTCCAGGCAGTTCCCAAGCATTTTAACTATCAGAATATTTTCTTAAAGAGAGTCTTTTCTGTGGAAATTTGAAAGGTATACTTTCATATGTTTTATAGTTTCAGAATAGTTATAGTATTTTATTGTAATATCATTCAATTTATTTTAAGGTATCTTAATTTAAGTTATAGAAAACTTCCGCTATCTGGAGAGCTTCGTTCGTTTTAGTGTAGCTGTTCACATACACGCAGGATTATAGCATAGTATACATGCTGTGATAAATTTCTTTGGGGTTTGGTACGAATTACTTGAAAACAATTTTCTTAACAAACATAGACGAGACAGTACCTCAGAAATAGCTACAAACACTTTAAGAGAAGTATCATCAGGTTCTTTTGATTTCCAGCGATTTTTCAATTTAGTTTACTTTTTTGATTGAAAGGTATTGTTAAGTGCGTACGCTTTCGTAATAGGTAAATGCACACAGGTCCGATGATAGGTTAGTAAAAGTTTATTTTGTCAAAATAAACACTTCAAAATTCTGGAATTTTCCGCAGAAATACTCGTACAGGTGTCACAGTATCACACAGTGCAATTAGTAGTCACGCTTCTAATTACTAAAAATGTCAACCACGACGCAATGAAAAGCGCATGCAAAAGAAAGCTAACTCGGATATATCTCAATTCACGCGGATCTAACGACTCGCACAACAATAACTAAGCAACTGAGAGCATATTATCTCTCTTTGGCCTTAAATAGTTTTCAACTAGCCGTTGAGATATTTCTAGCACTTTCTGCTTCTCGAAATTACTGGAAAGCAATTTCAATATACAGGATGTTCGGGATAAATTTGACAGTTTCGTAAGGAAAAAGAAAATCCGCTTTGTAGCAATTAAATTAAGTGAATTGACAAAAAAAAATACAGACAGAGTAAATTACAATACTATCAACAAGAATTCACTCAAAATAACTACCATTAGCATCGATCACAGCTTCAATCCTGCTTCGAAACCTCGAACAAGCTGATGCTACAGTCTCCCTGGGAAGGGCCTCAAAAACTGTTTTAATTTTATACATTAACTGGGCTTTTGTACTGGAAGTGCGATTGGCGTGTTTTTCAACTGCGCCCCATACAACGTAATCCATGGGGTTAAGGTCTGGGGAGTTTGGAGGCCAAACATTTGGACTGGTGAAGTCGTAGAAATTTTCAGACAACCATTTTTGACCTTTTCCAGAGGTGTGGCAAGGGGCCGAATCCTGCTGCCGTACATACGACCTACCTTTGGCTACCCTTGTTATCCAGGGCTTGACTACAGTGTTAACAACTCCACGTAGCCATCTGATCCAATGGCAGGGTTCTTCAACACCTGTTCCTGCAGATTTGCGAGGAATTCTGCTGTACGAACGCAATCAGATCGTCTGTTAGGGATCTTTCTTCTTACTACATCCTCGTAGTCACTATTGCAAGTCTTTAGTTCATGCCTGATTGTTTTTACTGTGTTCAGGGAGCATTGAGCAGCAGTCATAATATCCTTATTTTGATGACCGGCACGAATCATCATGATGTAAGTTATTCTCTTCCATGATTCAGGTGGGTTCCAATCATCCATCCTTTCTGACATCTTGTATATGAATGAAGAAGGGTCCAAACTTTTAAATTACGAGTAGTGTGTGTCAATACCTCCACCTACGGAAAAATATAATCAATTATAAATATGTCAAATTTATCCCGAACACATTGCATATTACGATGATACAGACTACCAGAGACGGACGCCTGCAAGTAGCGAATTGGCCTTTCAGGTGTTACGGTGATTCATATTCATGCAGAAGTGCAAAGGGGCACTCGATGTTTCCTATGAGTAAATGGGTATAACCCAATTGCACTTCCATTATTTATTAAAATTTAGGACATATGAGTTACATAATACGTAGTTAAGAACATATGAGTTACATAATACGTAGTTAAGAACATATGAGTAACGAGATTACAAAAAATGTTAACAGTCGGTGCCATTGCGCTTACATAAGTTTGGATACATATCCAGTAGTTTTATACTTAGAATATTTGATACTAATGTTGCTTACTCTAAAATTTTGTAAAAATATTATTTAGCGTATAACAATGAATCATATAATAAACGGATAATAATTAATAATAAATCAAACGATGTTCGTATGAAAAAAACAAAACCATAACACTGAAGTGATTAATTAACACAGAGTTCTTCTCTTGATTACAAATATAACATCTTCTTTTCTATTTTTTTCCACAGGTATTTATTTTTTATTGCAAATTTTATGAAAGCGTGAATGTTAGTATTAGAGATTCTGATGTGCGATGCTCTTGTAAGGGAGCATGTACTACTAATATAATATTCTGGATCTCCTACTTTCCCCACATACATACAAATTTGTTGAAATATCCCTTTGATGAAAGTATGTGGGGAATGGACTATGTCCTGTGATGGACCATTACGGTGATACAAGCACTAGACAAACAATGACTACAAGACTAGCAATGTCGCCAAAACCGTTGTCAGCTTGGGGATATCTCGCCAAATTATCGAGATACCCATTTAATCAATGGTAAAAGCACCTTGCTCCTCTACTCTTACTTTTCCGGCATAATTTGTCGTTATAGTTTTCATTTTACAAAAGAAATAGAGCAGTTTTACTTATAATTATATTAAAATTACTTATGAAAGTGCAAAATTCGTTAGAGTGTTATTTACTTACTTTATCAAACATTTAATATGACGATTATTTCGGCATACACTTCACGTGTTTGCCATCATTTGCATGCATGTTTTGGAACGTTTTAAGACAAACTGCCTCTAGATAACTCCAAAACGGGGATACGTTCATCTATATATTTCTTCCGTATTTCGCCTAATAGCGGCCGAGCGAAAAATTCCTTGAATAGGTACTTCCGTCTAGTGCTCGAATCGCGCGAACGGGTGCCTGTATGGGCGTTTGCCTGATTTTCCCCATGTGTAAAGTGTATACGAGCCATTCTATGGAATTCCTCTACGAAGCCATTTCTCCCCTTAGGCAGACAGCCCTCGAGAGCTTTACCATTACTAAATAAAACAAACCAAATCATCTTCCGTATTTCAATAAGAATGCCCGTATGTAACTCACTCAAACGTTCAACAAAGATGGGTTAGGAAAACAAACTTCCACTGTTATGGCTAACTGATTCACATGATTTCACACTATGTATTTTTAATTACAGAGAAGGGTAAAAAATATGTTTATGCAAAGAAAGAATGTATTATTGATAATATGCGTTAAAGAGCTCAATCGCTTTCGTAGAAACTGCACTGCCTGGCATGAACATCTGTGTTTTGCAAAGATATAGAGAATAGGTCTAAAAATGTATGAACAATAATGGCAAACAATTAGAAAGTTTGTGAACTCAACGTCATGTAAATTTATTCTAGTACATTATTCGAGCAAAGAAATCAACGTAAATGGCGAATCCAGAAATGTACAAAATTACAAGCAAATACATGAAATGTAATACAGTAAAAAAGCGAAAGAAATGCTCAGACTACAGTCCTTGAGCATTTTAAATATACATACAAAGTTCAAAACATTAATAAGTGCGATGAACGCTTGTGCAGCACAAGTGCGTTGCCAATATAACGTTAACCATTTTTGGAATTAACTTTCATAACAACAACTTAATATTATTACAATTAATTACAATATTAATAATTGCGTAGAGTTTAGAAATATAAATAAAAACTTAAATAACTTATTAATATAAATCAGGTCAAAACCTTGAATAATTATTAACTTAAATCAGGTCTGAAATGTAAACTTAACAGTGAGTCATCTTGTATTTGAGAACAAATAACAGCAACAGTTTTAATATTTTTTTATCTGATTGTTTGTTCTTACAAGAAGATACGGAACTGAGAAGCGTAATCTCTTTCAATTTTCGTTTTCCTTATACTTGAAATGAATTTTGCTATAATTTATCCTTTAAACCGTGCTATATTACCCTCTTACGATTTTTACGGAGAAGATTTTTTAAAAATCTTTAGGCAAACTTTTTGAATCGTCTTCTGATATTATAATTACCAAGAAAGGAAGCTGCTGCGTTTTCCCAAGGGAACTAAACTTCATAACGACCATCTGTAAATCTGAAATTCGACTTAAAATGGTACATTGCTTTCCAATTGAAATATACTGTTCTTTAGGGTTCTTTTATAGTTCCTAGGTTTCAAACTGCAGAATGTTTTGAAATTCTAGGAATTGTGTGATCTTTAAAAATGTTTTGTTCTCTCGTAACTGCTTGTGGTACTTTTACACGTTTTATACCTTTGACGTCATTTGTATTCAAGCTGGGATTTTTTAAATAACTTATCTCAGTTTTACTTTATTCAGCAAAATAAAGTATTCCTTAAAACAATTTTGTATAATAACCTATAAAATTTTTAACATCATCTTAAAGTAGATGTATTTCTATGCACACCTGCAAAAAATTAGAGTTTTTTATTCAAAATTTTCTAAGATATGCATGAATTTACATATTGCCGCGTTTTGAAATTTGGCATTTTTGTTATAAGCGATAATAACATCAAATGCGGTTTACGCACTTCGTTAAAAGTATTTGAAATTGTGAACGATGTCTTTTTCTTCGTCGTCTACGATGAAAAAAAGGAAAGGAAAATGGGTTGTTTTAAATTAACAAGTTCATCAATGAATTATTCTTGGCGCAAACTGAAAAAAAATGCGCCAGGATAAAATTTTGAATTTCTCCGTAAGTTTCGCACCATATTTTACAAAATTTAATATTTAGGCATGATTTGAGTCGTAGAATCGAAATATGAAAAAAAATTGCATGTCACTTCAAAAAAAAAAGTCCGATTTTATGTCAAAATACGTGTGTTAGAAGAATGCTATACATCCATCTAATACATATCCTAAGTCGCGTTTTCGAGACATGAAAAATGCAAAGGAAATTTCATTAATCGGCCCAATAGAACGGGAGATATAGAACTGTCCCCCCCTTTTTTTCCGCAGTATACATAGATATTTTCAACTTGAAAATAAATGAATATATCTCGATATACTAATCGAGTCATAAATTGGATAACATGTATCACATTCCAAATTATTCTCTGTATTGCTTTATAAGGTATTTCTCCCGCGTTCTTGACATACCTTCGTAACATATTAAAGAGAGAACTGTTTTTCATAGTAAGTGAAGCTCACACGCTGCATGAGACTTTCCAATCGTTCCATCTATACTTTTAATATTTAATTTCAATGGCAACGTTTGATATAAATATTCTTATATACATAAAATTAAAAGTTACAAAGTCACCAAGTGTCAGAATAAATGGAAAAGAAAAAAATTAAATAAAAGAACAACAACAATAACAAATTCTGAAGGGTTTCAGATTTTAACGGTCGCCCAAAAGGGTTTGAAAAAGCTTTTTATGCTTCTGTTAAGCTCACAGTCCACGTAATCTGCCGTCCCACTCACTCTTGCTAACCTACTTGTTTTGACCTTTTAGCTTCTTTATTAGCATCATTTTCTTAACACTTGGGCGATATACAATGCAGCAGCAAAATCACAAAGTGTTTATCTAATTTAACGGAATTTAGAATTCCCTCTAAGGTGTTAAATGTTGGCATACATTTTTATATTTTTTTCACTGTTTTCTCAGTTTATCATACCAGTGTTCAGTGTTCTTAGTAAGATGACTAGCAAGGATGTTTTTTGTCATTTTATTAATAACTTTATTTATTAAATATCACGACTTTCCCACTTACGCCACATTAAATTCGATTTAACAACAAAATCATCAGTTATTTAAAAACAGATATCTTCAGAATTTTCGATAGACATCCTCGCGAACTGGAGATAAAAATGTTTTATTCCGTCTGTACAGGGTTGCCACTACTCGCTTTCAAATATTTGAGTTTGTTAATCAAAAATTAATTAAAGTTTTACAAACTATGAAATAGATTATAAAACCAATTCGAAATTCAAAATTCGAGCTTCGAGGGGACATGTTTAAGTGGAGGACTATGTTATTCAAAATTTGATAGCTCTAGTTCCGTCGTTTTTTTCGAGAAAAACATGCATACATTCAAGCAGGTTCTTCTTTATTCAATTTCTTTAAAAATAATGCTAGGCGTTTGTATTTTTTGGCAACAATTCGAAAAGTGGTACGCCGTTTATAGCGATACAACGTAATATCCCATTTCGACGGTAATAGCAAATTTTGACTAACGCTCCTTTTGGGCTAAAGAAATATAGATATGATGTAACGCAACGTAGTTATTACTAGTAGTAGAGTAAATAGTGTAATAATAATAGTGATAAGCATAATAGCAGCGAACAGTAAAAAACTGGGGTAGAAGTGCTGGTTCGCGGCTTTTCGATAATTGGCCCTTTTATTTATAGCCTAAATTCTTATATTCAAAATGTAGTCCCTTCTTTCAAAATATTTGATCAACTTTAGTAAACTTAAAGACTAATTACTCTCATTTTATTGAGTATTTTTAAGTCTAAAACATGTTTTCTAATTTTAGAATTCATTCATAAAAGGTAGGCCGGATCTTGTTTGTTTCAGTTTGGTAATCAGATTTATCTGATACTGTAGAAAAGGAAGTAATTCGTAGTTTGCTAATTTTAAGTTTCGGACAATGCTTTGGTGCCAATTCCTGTGACTGAATGGCAAGTAAATGGGAAATCAATAAATAGAAATGCATATCATATTAATTAATGTTAGTAAATACTTGGAACTAGAAAAAAAAAGAAATTTATTCTTCTATCACAAAAACCTTCTTCTGCACAAAATGCATTCACAGAATATACTAAAAAGATTATTTGAGTCATGCAAACATTAACAGCATAGGAAACCCGAACTAAACTGACACAACTTGTCACTGTCTTAAAAAAAGTGCAAAATATACTAAGTTACCTAAATATGCGAAATCGAATAGAAATATAAAACTGAAATGGGGCTCTTTTTCTCAATCGATGAGCTGTAAACTGTAAATGAGTCTTTAATTGCTTTTACGCCATTCGCCGATAATCATCTTTCACATTTCTAATTCCAAACATCAGGAATCGCTGTCTGCATCATTATCCTAACAACTGAAGAAGGATTTCTAATGTCTTAACAAAAACACGGTATTCCCCTTATCATAATGAAATTAAACAGCAACTATAATTTTCTGGACTCATCTGTTATTTCGTTACCGTGCCAGAAAAGAAAAGAACGAAGTTTTGCCACAGCTACCGGACATTAATGACCCATCATTAAACCCAGCAGGGCGTAGAAATATAGTTCCCACTTTTACAAAATAAACGATCATCTCCAGCCCTGAGATAACGAATGGAAATAAATTAAAGACTCCCGTTTGTCCCCGAACACCAGGAGGCACAGAAGTCGGACGAAGAAAACTTAATGATTAGTTTTTCTTTTTCGAGTTCTTTTCCTAACGAAAGACTTTCTTCGGGCTGTTTTAATATGAATAATTCAGATAGGAAATGAGCGAAGTCTGTTTCTGTTGTTTTACTGATGATTGGATTTGGAAAAAGCAAATTGTTCGGCTTCTTAACGGTACCTGTAGATTTCTCAAAATGTTTATTAATAAGAACTACATTTACAGTTCATGTAGTTGATTATTATTCTTAATAAATGAATATTTAAATTATAGGATGCATGCTTTTAGATTAAAACTTTCGAGTTATATAGGCTTACGGTTAATATTACAGCTAAGATTCGTAGCATATAGCGGTTTTCACTTCTTAGTATTTTAAATGAATCACATATTCCCAAAACGGATTTGCATGAGAAAATTAATTCATGTGGAAAAATTTCTGGTGCATAAATAGTAATCCATGCTTTAATTGTAGTCGAATCGTAGTTCGAGACTAAAATTTCTAAAATCTAAATTCTAAATTCTCTAATATCTAAATTCTCTAAATTTCTAAATACGTCTAAATTATCTCAATTTCTTCAAGCTATTATACTCCGTTGTTATCTTTGATATAAATCTTATTTCAGTACCTGGATTATTCAAGATTATTTCAAGGTGTTCATAAAATTATAAATTTTCTTTGTAGAAAAAAACATGCATGTTCAAGAACATTTAAGAATTAGAAACTAGAAAAACGCCACAAAATTGGAAATTAGAATCATTTCATTTCTAATTATATGTAGTATATGGTATTCATTCTTCTGAATAAATGTACCTTTAATTAATACGTAACATAATTTAGGCACCCAATTGCCGATACTAAGCAGTAAACCTATGATGTCTAGAACTCTGTCAGAAATCTGATCATATTAATCTATTATCTGCTCCAAAATAAATCAAAGTGGTTTTATAAAAAGCACATTTCGAAACATTTTTCGGCTTTCTAGCCTTTTATCTGCAAGTCACAAATGTCAGATTTATCTGAGTTGATTAAATTATTATTTCAGCAATTTATACATGCAAAAGATCGTTCTGGTTACATTGTCTCCGGACTTCATCGCTAGAAAAGCTGATACGATAGATTTATAAAAAGTGCAGATTCATAACAAAAAGAAGTGACGCTTTTAACTGCAGATATTTTCTATATGCTGTAACCGAATGAACCATGTTAAAATACCAAACTGGCGGCTGCGGACCTCGCACGGCAGCTTGTATAAGACCCGCAAAGACTTTTCAATTAGGAGTTTGTCCCCAATACGCTGTTGCAAAGATTTCAAGATTTCAGTTATTTGAAGATAGGGTTTATATTATTTTCACTTCCATTCAAATTAAACATTAATAACGCACCAGAAAATCTAAGGGAACTAGTTAAATTAGAATGTGATATAATTATTATTCAAAGATTTGAGGATGCATGTTTTATTAACTTATGAGGTATTTCTCAGGACTTCTTAGCATGCCTTCGTGGTGTAGCGGTCAGCACGCTCGGCGAGTATTCAAGAAGTCCGTGGTTCGAGTCCCGGCTAGGGCACTTCTCTATCAAAAAAAAAAAAAAGGAAAAATTCCATCAAACAATATAGCAAACGGAAAAATATTTCTTTTCCTTTCATCGTGGGATAAACTTCAGATCTTCTTTACTGAAAGTTTTTGGTTTGCACCTTGCAACTCAACGAAATATTCATTAATCTGGAATAGAGTATCATTCAATATCGATCAAAAAACTGAAGAAGATGGAATAACATCCCCTGTACAAGAAACGTCAATACAAAAATGCTATTACAACAGCTAAGAAATATTTCTTTGAAAGAAAAGCAACTGATATAGTGACCCAATTTAGTCAAAAGTTTTGCATAAATCGAATCTAAAGAGATTAGATAAGGAAACTGCTCTTACTTGGTTCGCTAGAATCACAGCTATATACACTAAGAGCTGGAAACTACTACAATCTCTTCTGTCTACAGAAGAGTTAAAAGTAGTAAACGTATTATATACAGAGCATTGATAGTCTATAAATCAAACACATTAAACCTATTGTCACTGATTTGTTTATCTAGGAAATGCATTCCTGTAAAGCACATCCGGGCCTCTTTACGGATATTAAAGCGCTTTCATCATGTTCACTATCATCTTTTTAAAGTCGCGGTAAATTATATTATATTTGATTAAAATATACTTCTGATTTAAAAATAACTTATCTGTTTCTTTAAGCACATGCATGAATATAATAGAAAGCTATTCAGTAAAAATATCTATTTCGCTCTTTAGAAAAAATCTTTTTTTAAAAAAATATATTCAGTTCAGAATAAACCACGTGCAAAAATTAAAAAGTTCAGTGGGAAACTGTAAGAAATAGTGGGGCAAAATGTGCTCAAAACAAAAATGCAAATGAAATTTACATATTTTGCTACATTAGCATCAGGGGCTAGCTACAACGGAAGAAGTAAATAAAAATAAATATATAAAATTAAGAGAAAACTAAAATCTGAAAGCTTTCAGAACGTTTTGTGTGTTAGCTTTATTTATTAAATATCAGATTCTTCACACTTAAACCGCAAAAAATTCAATTCAACAGCAATATTACAAAATATTTAAAAACAACATACCTTTCCGATAGACAGTCTCGCACGCCGGAGATAAAAGTGTAATTTTCCGTATGGTATTGCCAGTGGTAGCTTTCAAATCGTTGAAATCGAAGTAAGCAGTGCCAAAAAATGTAAAATTATAGCATCAAAAACACAGAGAAGTTCAAAAACAAACTAAAACTGCATACTTCGGCCTGAAGAGGTTACACTAATAATGGCACAGATTACTTTGACTGATATTCTAAGACTATTTTTAAATTCTAAATTTTAAATTTTGTATTTGTCGGTTTAGAAACAAGCTGTTTTATTTACTTACTTCTTTCATGGCACCAACTCGATGATGAGCATGCTGCAAAATGTTAAATTCATTTTCATTTTCGGCATATTTTGCCCCACTGTTTCTTGCAGTATACCCCAGTGCTTCTTTGATTTTTGCGTGTGTTTTATTCTGAATAAAATATAGGATGACTTTTAAACTTTTATTTTATTTAGCATTATTACCATCGCTTGTTGCTGCTATGAATTAGGTTTTGGGTAAAAGTTTACAATTGGGTGCCCCTTGTTTTTCGGCGATTCTTTTTTGACGCCAAGATCGGTGCCAGGAAGGCACAATTTCAAGATGGCCGCTGCACAAAACCAAAATAAGAAATCAAAGAATTTCACAAACTCCGTGTCCATGTACACATCGACCTATTTTCACTTAAAAAAAATCAGAGAATTGCACAAGCTAGTCATTGCACATTGCCTTGACTTTGTCCATGTGCACATCGATTTATTTTCACTTAAAAAAATCAAGAAGCTAAAACCAAGTTAAAACTCTCATGGTAACCAGAAATGGGGTTTCATCACGAAAACTGAACAAAATTTTTCGCCAATCGAAAGGGCACCCAATTCTACACTAGAGCCAGGTTTTGAATTGTTTTTCACTTTCTATCTATTCATTTATACACATACAATTAAAATTGAAAAAAAGATATGAAAATAGGACTTACAAAATCATATCCAATGCAACTGCTGCTAAGATAACATAGCACAATTATTTAATATTTTAGATTAAAATTAAACAAGCAAAGCCGAAAGACTGAGTTAGAGATATCAACTCTTTTTCTGGCAAAATCAGTTATGTTTTTGTTCGTTTCAAATTAATTGAGGCACTGAAACTATCTATTTGAAATTATTTGTATCTCTGAAAATTTGAAACGCCTCCTCTATAAAGCAATTTTGCCAAAATAAAAGTGAAACAGTTCTAATTAGTTCAAAGGAATAAAAATTAATTCGTACGTTATGCAAAAAAAATGGCTAAATTACCTACAGAAATATTGTACATGAAAATTTGTAAAAAAATACAAAAAAATATTGTGATATAGTAAATTCTATAATTCATTCAATTAAAATCATACTTAATTGTTAGATTCGTGTTTAAATAAGAGAGGAATAAATCAAATTAGCCAAATGTTATTGCATTTATTATGCTGAAAAGCTCAGAAAAACTACCTTTTCTTCTTTTTAGGTTGCCACAAAAGGGAGACTTTAGAATTTGCAAAAGGGTTACTCTTGGCGACTTTTAATCCTTTCAAATAGTATTGGCAAAAAAAAGTAACTGAAAACTTAAAAATTGTACTTTCAAATGGAAAATGTTATTAAAATTAAATTCTGGCAAACGTAAAACTTTTAAAAAGAGTAACAGTCTTCACGCTTATCGACTTACAAAAGCGACTTTAGAAATTAAAATGGCCTATTTGTTAGTTAAACTAAGAGCTCATTACGAAGCATTAAGAATTTGAGGCTGATGGGTGAGAGAAATTCATCGTGTGTATAAAGGCAAATTTTGATATTTTTCTGTAAATTGTTTTAATTATTTCTAGCTATTATCACAACATATTTTTGTATTTTTTTAGAAATTTTCTTGTATATTATTTCTGTGGGCAGTTAAGCCATTTCTTGATTTTTTTTTTCTTTTTTGCATAATAAACAAATCAGTTTTTGTTTCTTTTGAGAAATTAGAATTATTTTACTTTTGTTTTTCAAAATTGTTATGTAGGGGAGGCGTTTCTATTATTCAGAGGTACATAAAATTTAAAATAATCAATTTGAAGGCGTCAGCTAATTTGAAACAAACATAAAATGACTGATTTTGCCAGAAAAAAAAGGCGATATCTTTGATGGAGTCTTCCTCCTCTAGAAAAATGTTTGAGTCTAACAATGATAATATTCCTTTTTCCCTTTTTGTGGATATTATTGTGTGTTTTTATTTTTTACAAATTACTTTTGTTGATCATATGTTAGTTCAATAGATTCCAGTATTTTTTACGAATTCTTAATTTGAGTACATTTCAACTCTCTGTCATAATTTGCCAGCTTAGGTTTAGTTTAAAATAGTAAATTATATTATGCACATATACATATGTGTGTGTGTATTTTAAAAAAATGGCATATATTTATTTTGTTATTATAATTACCTGCATTACAAACAACAATACACATAGCAGCTCTCTAAAGAATCAGGTTTGCTCGTTAAAGCAAAAACGCTTAGAAACTTGCTTGACTAATCACCATTTTTTCCTTAGTAAAACACATGAATTAGTTAAAAGCTAAAAGCATTGAAGAAAAATTTATTCAGCTTTTCTTGCTTAATATTTTGTAGTACGGTTTACGGCGATTGGGAGCCAATATTTGGATTTGACGATTTGGAGCTTTTCTTGCTTTATGACGATTTGAAGCCAATATCTAAAGCTGAAAACGTTAACTTTATGTTTACTCATTTCCCAAAAATATATCATTATAACTGCATTAAAGTATTTGTATCATAAATTTTTTATTGTTATTTCCAATTTACAGTATATTGAAGAAAGAATTAGATTTAAAGGTTTCTTAATTTAGGTAATAAAACAACCTATCTTCCAAACCAATCACAAGTTATCAGATACTAAAACAGTAAGCATGAATAAGGTCTTCGTTTCCCAGCCTTCCATAAATTTTATTATTATAAAATTCACCGCTTACGCAGCATTTCAACTGCAACTGATTATGGTAGAAATGACTGTAAAAAGATCTGCTGGAAATAATTTTATTACAAAGTAATTTGATTTACAGCACCCAAGATGTAATTACTAATTGTATTTCTGAAATAAGAGAAATTAATTTCTACATTAAAGAAAAGCAGTTATAAATTTTTCAGCGTTCTTCTTTTATCTGTAAATTTATTAACGAGGAATCTTATTCGATAATTAGAGAACTAAGTTAGTCGAACCTCAATTCTTCGTCGCCTTCAGGCATGTTATAACAATGTCCTTTGCGTTAAGAAAGATTGATTAACAGAATAGGAGACGGTTGAGCCATGGAAATAGTTGAAGTTTTTTCTTTTAGTCCCAGAGGCTGCCCCCCTTTTTGCCGAAAAAGTAACAAAATATTTCCCAAAGCTCTTTTTTCTTCCTATTTCTTCGAGGATCTTTTTTCCTTACTTCAAAAGCCTCTAAGTCACTGAAGTTCCAGCGATTAAAGGCTTAAAAAGCGAATCAAGGAAGATCAGTTCCTAGGAGGAATGACTTAAAAAATAATTTTCTTGGTGGAAAATGACGAAAAGCTTCTCTAGGTTTTTTAAAAAATGTTAATTGAAAATTACGAAGTATGATATATATCTTTTTTTTTTCTTCCTTTTTTTAAAATAAATCTTTTAGAATTAGATTTTTGATGTTTGTGGAGTTTTAGTTGCTGACGTTTGAAATGTACGACGGAGATGATACATATCTTCAACACATGGTACGATTTAAAATATATATAAATTATGAAAGTTTTAGGACCTTTTAGGATTTTTGTGAGAGTTATGTTTAAATAGCTGACTCTTCTGGTTCAATTATTTATACCTTTCTTAAGACAAAAATAAATTGGTAGATGATAAATTGATGTTGATAAAAGATATGGTTGATGTTGATAATGATAATAAATTGATAGATGATACTGATGTTTTTTGAATTTATTTCTAGTGTATTAAAATGCTTTCTTGCTTGTGATTTTAATATGAAGAACATAGGCACTTACATAAGGAAGCACAAAGGGCACTTCACCTCCCTTCCCGCAACTGAGTAAAATGTAGTTTTGTATACATGGAATGTATAATCTACATATGGTCTTTCCTAATTAAAGAATTAAATAAGAAATAATTAAGATCATTATTTATTAAGGTAAAATAATACGCCGAACAAATATTAATTTAGACGTCAAACAACAAATTCAGCGTTATATTTTCAAATTTTTACAGGCCTAGTTCCGATGGTATTACCGAACCAACAGCCTCAGCTGCCAAAGTGAAAATGAACAAGATAAGATGTAGGGATACGATAAGATAAAATAAGAATGGCTGAAAAATTCCCTTCTGAATCCATTTTAAATCTATTTACAATCCGTTTTTGAAGAAAAGAGTTCTTTATTCTTTCCGTAACAATGCATATTTTTGTTAAAATATGATACCGTTAAATTTTTCACGATTACATATTTTTTTTTACTTCGCAGAAGGAAGTAAAATCTAGAAGATCTCTAAGTTTATTTAAGTAATTAAAAAAAATTAAAAAGTCTGAAAGCTTTCAGATTTTACATTACGCCCAGAGGGACTTCTCTTTAACGTTTCCTGTGTTACCTTTAATTATTAAATATCATGTTCTTCGCACTTAAACCATAAAATTCAATACAACGGCAATATCGCAAAATATTTTTAAGAGCGTATTTTTAGAATTTCAGATGCACAGTCTCACGCGCTTAAGATAAAAATGTTTTTTTTTTGTACAGTGTTGCCATTGCTCGTTTTGAAATCGTTGAGTTTCTTAATAAAAAATCGTTAAAGTGTTATAAAATATTAAATCGATAAAAAAACAAACTCTAAATTTCAAAATTGGGTTTCCAGATACTCATATTCAGAGGAGGATTACGTTATTAAAAAATTGATGGCTCTAGGTACCGTTGTTTTATCACAGGGCGAGAAACTTATATACATTTATGCAGGTTTTTCATTATTTCTCTAAATATAACACAGGGCGATAATATTTGGTGGCAACAGTTTGAAAAGTGAATCAACGCAGGAAATGAATCGACGCAAAATGCCGAAATGAAATTAATAGCCCTTCTGAGCTAATGCTTCTGTGGGCTAAAAATACAATAGAATGTTTTGTGCTTCGTTTCTTTTTAGAATGCCGAAAAGAACATTTTCAATTTCCTTACTTAGCACTTAAAAGAAATTCCAAACTTCTTTTTTATAAAGCATTATCTTAGTTAAATATTAACTTTATTAAAAATAAAATAATAATTAAGTTAACAACATTAAAAATCTTTCTAATTCTTATAAGGTAGAGAGAGCTAAAATGCTAAGCCAAATTCTCTATCTAATTGTACCTGTTTAACTTTCCCTTGTTCTGATGAAATATCGACTTTGAAACTCAACAGAAAGCTAACCAAATTTCAGTATCACAAATAAAAGCTTAAACCTAATTAAAAGTTTTATTATGCAGATTTATTACTAAATTCCAATATTAGTAACAATTACTTGTGGGATTTCAAGAAATCCGTATTTGAAACCATAAAAAATCTAGCTTTACTTTAACGTGGTGAAATTAATCACGTTTAAACTCTAACTTTATCTGGCCCATGTCAAGTTTCAACTGCAGTTTAACGCGGATTCCTACGTGTTCATTCTAAATAAAAGAAATGTAACGTTTTGGGTTAAATTAGAAAATATTCCCACTGAAGATAATTTTTTTTGATCGAACGACGGACACTTTTTTGTCTCTTTTTTCGGCATTAGCCACTCCTAAGGCCGAAAGTGGTGACAATTTTATTGTGGACGCACCTAATAGGCGGCCATCGTTACCTCTTATGAATCGACCATGCTATGACCATGTTTTCCGCAAGAATCGAACCCAGGCACTTCGGTATTGCAGTAGGATTCCCTAACCACTATGTCATCTGGACGGCTGAAGACAAGAATGTAAAAATGTATCCAATTTAATTACAAATATGGCATAAAATAGTCTGGCTTTAAAAGGAAATAATAAGATGTATCGAATTAATGGAAATCTACACATCAACCATTTAGCTTTTTACATATATATGTCAGAATCTCTAAATAATGCAATAAAATCGACATACAAATATTATCATTCTGTCGATGTCATCAAAGCTTTTACTTGAACCACTTAGACTGAAATCCCCTTCGGAGTCCTTTGCTAAAGATTCCTCCATGAGACTGATTCCTAAACAACCAACTATAAAGATCAGAAGCTGCAGTATCCATCGAGGAGATGGATACGCATTAATGATGCTGAGATCACGAATAGTATAGAGTATGCAAATCCGCATTTGCGCTACTATACGGATCTAATATTCCTCGCCCACTAAATGAAGACCGCACGCAATTCATGAATTCTCAAACCAAGCGCGGAGATATATTTGTCCTCAGTTATTTCCCGTTCCTGGTTGCGGTTGGAGTGTGAGTCCCCTTTTAATGTAGGTAACGATTAGATTATATCCTGATGCTCTTCTCACTTGATTTGCGCTAGGGTAATTGTTGACACAATGTACACTCATACTTCCATTGGGCATGCGCGCGTAAGCACTCTTCGAAGGTTACTTAAACATGCAATGCGTTATGTTCCATAATTAAGGCGCAGGTGCTGAAATTCCGTGAATAACGCTAGTCGTATTTTCACTGCTTACTCGAAATGAAGTTAATGGAGTTTTAAGATTTGTGACTAATGCTTGAGGAATAACAAAACTGATTTTTAAGTTAAAAAGAAATTTTTTTTACTACAAAAAAGTAGCGTTTGCATTCTGGGGTACTTACTCTTAAATGGAAGAAATTTTCCTGTTCATGTAGTAATGTTAATCATGTAGTAATGCTGCTACATGATTTTCCTAACATCTTAGGAAAGGAAGAAATTTACGTGTAGATGGTTTTTGTTCTATAGCCGAAGTAAGCGTGATATTTACATATTTTTACTCAAATCGTTCTTTACAGGACATTATTAAACATCGCTCAATTACTTGCTGTTTCACTTCAAAATGTTTTAATTGTCTTTTATAATTAAAAATAAAATGTAATCCTGTATTGTACCTGGATAAATAATGTACTGTCAACGAGATGACAGTCAGACTACAAGGCAACTTTTCCCCAAGCTGTACTGCCTGACTGCTTTCTAGTTCAGCTCATGGCAGCATTTAAGTTCGAGACAAATTTTATTGGGCCCATCTCTAAAGCAATTAGAGACATCTTCCTTATAACCTTTCATGCCACTTATGGTTATGCCAGTTACTTGAGAGAGGTATAGAAACTTTTGTTGTTGTTCTTGCTGCGATTTATTTCACTTGTCAGATAGTAACATCAGAACAAGCCCACGAAATTCAACGTGGCAAGGAGAGCAAGATTGCGCCTCTCGTTGGCAAGAGCCTTGAGCCCCATACAGGTGACAATGGAAACATTTAACTATGTAAACTATAGATTTTCGAACAAGTGTCATATGCCGTACGAAGAAAACATTTAAAAGTAAGCTGAAAATAGCTACTATATTCACTTACACACTGTACTTCGGCATCTGCAGATAAATCTGGCGAACAAATAATATCCTCAATCTCCCTCCTATTCATACAAATGCTAAACTTTCTTTGTTTAACTTTCGATTATTGCGATATTTCTTGCAAATCCTTTTTGCGAGAAAAATAATTTATTTCTACTATCAAAGAGATCACACGTTGCGTAAATTTTCGTGTAACTTTATGTCTAACGTAAAACTTGCGAAATGATAAAAATAAGAAGAAAATTCAGAATTTATTCTTAGTAACAAATTTCATTGCTGGTATGAGAAATTCCTTTGGTCTAAGTCTCGGCCATCCAAAGGGGAAAAGCCTTAAATTATAAATGCTGTATGATATATGACCAAATCTTATTGCCTAACAATATGTAAAATTCGAGTCCATCAGTCAAGTGACATTTTAATGATTAAGTAACAAGACACTCGTATTTTTTCCCACTATATATACCTGAATATCAGAAGCAAAAAATTGATGATATTTTGATCTTTTATTAAGCATTTCGAAGTAATCCACTTCGGGGTGTTTATTGGTTTCGGTTTTATATAAGAAATATTGCTTGCTAGGCTCGTGAACAAGGCATTTAGGAAAATAAACAGATAATTAAACCTCATCTTTTTTTTAAATGAACGCACAAATTTCCATGGGACGTAATTCAGGATGACAAAAATAGCATTTTTTTCTTAATATGTGATTTTGCAATTTTGATAACTCATTTTAATTATAAGATTTAATGCACTATATTTAATCTCTTATTTTAATAAGAAGATATTTCTTAATAAATAAGGCTGAAGGCCCTCTGGCCGAATTGCTGAGTAGAAATTCTAATTTTAATTGTAAAAATTGTTCTTTAAAGTATTTTAACTGTATTTATATTTTACATTTTTCTATATTTTTCAATTTTTAATAAAGATATTTTGAGATTTTATGTACTTTTGCCTTGTCACGAAAAGAGAACTGAATTAATTGAATGAGGAATATATCTCTAATGAAATTCGAGGAACTGAGTTTAAGTGAAATGCAGCAAAATATGCGTATAATTTAATATTCCGTGCAAGGAAGTCATGTGGTGTATACATCAGATTTTTTATAAGACGTGAGTAGTGTATGTTTAAAACAGAAAGCACTGTTTAAAAAATTGAAAGTATTACCAGAAAATACGTTATGATAAAGCTACCAACAAGCCAATAATAACTTAGCAAAATTAAATCGTAATATATATTTAATTCTAGTATTTAAAGATATTTACATAACCTGACTGAAAGTTACGAAAGTAATAGAAAGAACTAAGAGTCTTACACATTATGCTCGTCTATAGGGACAAACAGAGTAAAGATTATTTTTCCTTACCTTATCTCAGAACGTTTTTTATATGTTTATTTTTGACGTCAGAAGCTTTTGAACGTTACCAAGGAAAGATTACTTAAAATGTAATACCTGAATACGAAATTATAAAAAACAGGGATGAAATTTCTTGGCAAAAGGCTTACCGCGTAAAGAATTAATTAAAATTTGACTTGACTTTGATGAGAAGTGTCCTATATTAAACGCTACGAAAGCGTTTGCGAAAAAATGTTGGTTAAGAATATTTGTAGGTCTTATTAAGAAAGTATATCACAGCATTCTTGAAGGATAAAGTGCAGTACCTTTCTCTCTCTTTTACTTCCTTATTTTGAAATTAATTTGCGAAGATACCGTGAGACGTGAGAAATTTTTAATAACTCTCGAAACGCTGAGATAAAGTTTCTAAAAGCGTTTATACTTGCACTAGAATTTGTAGAAAGAAAATATTCTGGAATATAATTTAGATGAGGTTTTGAAACTGATATAAGAAATTTATTTAGTAATCTCGAAGCTTTGCCTTTTTTTTGCCTGAAGGAAAATACTTTATATTGAGTTTCAGCCATTTTTGAATAATTTATACAGAATTCTGAGGAAACTTAAAATCTAGACGCTCGCAAAAAATTACTCTGCTTCCTGCGTCTTTTCCCTTTCTCTCTTTCAAAATCCAGTATTCGATTCGAGGTACGTGGAAGAATAAAATCGAATCAGTAATTTCAGCCAGTGTTTCTAACAGCAACGTGAACTGAAGTGAACGTGATTCTGCATTTATGATAGCTAAATATATCTGCGTGTTTTATCTTCTGGGTTTACCAATAAAAAATTCCAGTTCTTTCCTCGTAAAAATGAGTTTTATAATTTATAAGTTCAGAATACTTAAAGCTGATTTTATTATTCACATTCTTCTATAAATTTATCAAGTTAATGATCTAATATGAGTTTTCTGTTCCAGCAGTTTTATACTTCTTTAGCATTTTAAAGAAATCTAATCAACTCAACACGCTTTTAAATGATTATAATATGTGATGAGAAATTATCAAAAAATAAATAGTAAACTTTTATGACATCTGAATATTAAATATCATTGGTTTTAAGTAACTAGCACAAAGTAGCATGAGTAGAAGTTATGAGAAACAATAGCACATAATTAATAATGTTCTATGAGAAGTAATAACACAATTAATAACGTTTTATTACATATGATCATTAAGCATCATTTTGGGGAAATTTTCGGCCATTTTTGTGAATAATTTAACTTAAAAGTTCATTGTCGTGTAATGTTCCTCGCTTGTATTCTATTAACTAAGCGTGGATGATCTTAGTGAACAGCTAAGCGAATAATCGCTTAAGACCGAGAACAGAAACGTAAACTCAATGGTTAATTACACTTTATTTGCTCACAATAAAGATATACACTTGGCCCTTTTCTCGGGACGTGCAGCAAAGTTTCTATTTTGTCTTAAAATGTAAGAACTAAGAACTAACTAATGACTAACTTAAGAGATTTAACCCAGGCTAACACAATTCTAAACTAGTTGCCCCGTAATATTAAATTAGCCAGCAAAGCTACCAAAAGGCACGTAATACGTCCGAGCGTAGCAACAATTAGAGAGACATAGCCAAAAGTCAAACGCGTGCTCTTCAGGAATCTCAACTCTCTCTCTCACTGGAACTTTGAGAGTCACTTTGACTTAAATACTAACTTCTTATTTGCATTTAACGCGATTCTAAAAACTCATTCTGGTAAGGAATTGTAAGCTGAAGCTAGAAGAGATAGGAAAGTGACATAAACTTAACTGTCATAAAATTAAAATATACCTTACAGCCATAACGTTCTTAGGATTAATTGCTAAGTGTCGTGAAAGGTTTGTTTACACTGTCAGCATTTACACTTTTCTAACAGCATCTGTCTTTGTGCCAGTGGAAAGACTACCCTATTAGATGGCATTTGCCAGTTTGGGGATAAAGGCTCTTCTTCTGTATTATAAAATTCAAGCCCCGTATTATACAAACAACGCATAACACGTGGGGTTACGTACCTTGAAGCCACATGGTTCTCTATACAAGTACAAATGTGTTTATCCGAAGCGTTGCCAGATGATTTCAGTAAGTGAAGTGCACTGCATTCCAAGAGCTATTTGTCCATTCGCTAGTGACTAGAAATTATAGCCGACACCATTTACAGCTATGTTTGCACCAAAAACGTGACATGGTTTGTGTACATATGTATGTATACGCCGTTGGTCGGGCTACTGCTCCTCTTAAATGCACATCTGCCAATTTCTTGGTGGTCAGTGAAAGAAACATAACTATCTTACAGAAACTGGTCATGAAGTAACCATTCGGTCGATGAGGAAAAGAAATTATGGATTAGTTCGTGTGTAATGCTGTGTGCATTTAGCTGTCTGTCTTTCGTCTTCGTACTAAGAACACATTTTGTTTCGTTATTAATTAAAATATTTTTAAGAAACTAATATTTTTGATGATGTCCTATCCAGGAGCACCTATTGCCAAGAAATGGCTTCTTGTGATGGAATTTACGAGTATGTCTAAATTCAAAGATATAAATATCATCAGTTCCTTTGCAGTTGCAACTGGTCATTCTTCTTGAAATCGAAGCAAGAACGCATTCGGTGAATGCAGCTGTCCGATTTACCAGACCTATGTTTAAATCAGATGTGCTTTATTATGTTTGTAAAAATGGTGTATGTAGCTAAGTTAATCGTGTAACCTTCAGATGAGAATGGGTTCACACTGGGCATGAATGGCCGGCGAAAACCTGTCTGAAGAGCTAGCGCTCAGAATCCTCCTTTAACATGAGATGGCTCATACGTCTCTCAACAGCAATGAATCCCTGGGCAGGTTTTTCCTATCATTTGTTTCCTTTAGTATTGCCTCTGAGAAGCTTTTTAGTTTTTATTTCTCTCACCCAGTTTTCTGAAAGATTAATAACCGCTTTTATTTTTATTATTACTGAAATATTTAAAGACTATTTGACAGTTTTGTAGGTCACAAAGCTGCGCCTATTTTGTCAGCACATTCTTGTGACTAAGTCGATCCCACTATGTATCAACAGTATTCCAAGGAAGAAACAGAAGAAGAATTCGCACACGATAAGCTGCATTCGCCAACATCACAAGCCTAAACACTTGCATCCATTTCAAAATGATACTACAACTTATTTATTTCTTTACTATCAGTTTCATTCAAAAAAATTTCCCTACCACTCTGTGATCGTAACGCTTTATTTTGTTTGTCTATATTACATACATCAGTTTTCATCGTGCATTGCGTTAATTCAATGCAATAATAATTGCATTTCGTTAATTTGAATGCATTTGCCCCCTCCCCACATGGATAGTTACCAAATGCCTAAATACTAAACTTTTTTCCATTGTATTTATGTTTTAATATTTATGATATTTATAAACTTAAACATGATATGTTGCAAATTTCCCCTCACAACTTCCCGATTAAGAAGCAATCCTGTAAACCTTAAAATGTTGAATTTAAAATATATTTTAAAAAATATGACAAAAGTTTGTTATGCTTGAATCATATGTGCAGGTATTCAAGTATCCTTCCAGCCACCAAAACCCTTAACGTCAAAAGAGAACGTTAAATAAGAAAATGCAAATATCGAGAAAAATAACTCATATTTTCATACATAAAATTTCTTTCGCAACGATCTGCTCTAGATAACAATTATTTCAAATTACTAACAACGTCTCATATATGTCAGAACGAATAAAATCGAAAAATGTTACGGAAAATTTTGAAAAAAAAAAACGCCTCAAATCTTGTTCTTTGAGAATCGAACCCTATTATGTTAACTTATCGTCGTCTAGCGTTTCCTCTTTGTTTATTGTTCTTATTTTTTCCTTCATTACATCGTTCTGTTTACTTTTGTGAAGTAATTTGGGGTAATTTCCGTCGCCCTCGAGTCATCTCGATCCATCCTATCAAGACTGAATTTATTTTTCTCCAAGCAAAGTGGTATTTCGTGTGTTCTTGATGGTGGTGGGGACGAAGGAAGGTTGATATTCTCTCTTAGCTTTCAGTTACGTTTTTGCTGCCAGCAAACAGAATCAAACACATATCTTAATGGAAATGAATTTGTAAAGAAGACATTTATTGGTCGAACGAAGAATGAAATTTGTTTTGCTTCCTTTTCTGCATAGTTCCTAGATCTCAAGATATGTCTGAAGACTATTTGTAAAACAGAATATAATGAATTCTCTGAAAAGCAGAACTTAGTATTCTAATAATTGAAATTTGCAAATAATACAATAAAACGCGATGAAATTTAATAAAAAAGTTAGGATTTATGCTTTGTGTAAAATTTATTCCATAACAATTTCTATCTATCTTGAGAATCAATTTTTCTAGCTCGCATTTATGAAATATAAATATTTGGTTATCAACAAAACATACAGGAAAACTGTTTTTGCCTTTGGTAAAGGATAATACATGTTTATAAACATGTAAGATGGGAAGCTGTTTGTTTATATATTCCATCATCCTTATTTACCTAAGAAAGCTTCTGTTCGAGTGCTCTTATATTCAAAAGAAAAAAAAGAATGGTTAAAAGTTTCAGTGTTATTTCTTAACGGTGGGACAAAGATTTCGCAAACGTTAACAATAGCTTAGTTATAAAGAAGAGAAAAAAATATATTTAAAGATTATTTTTGACAGTGTTTCTGTCACCAGGTTTCATTGTAATCTTGGATTTAGTGAAACAATGCACTAAATCTGAATCCATATTTGTTTATAATTATGGATTGATATTTGCCCATTTGCTTAGATGCATAGTACATTGCTCATGTATATTTGTACTCACAGTCATATTACATCTTTTGTTTCATAAAATAAAACAAATATTCTAAAAAAATATTAAAAAGTGAGTAGTAATTTAAAAAGTAAAGGTTTTGCACTTTTTAGAACACAAGTAAAGTAATATATTTACGGAAGTAATTAAAATTTCCTGTTTGTCGTAGATGCTTGTGGAGAAAACTATGTTGTTCCATAAATATTAGCTTTTATTTCATGTAGTCACAGAATTTTATTTAATATTAATAAAAAGAATGCAAACCAAAACTTTTGCTCAACTAATAGGAATAAAGAGGAAACATAACTTTTTAATCTAACCTTAATTTTTAATCTAGTTTCAATATCGTAATTATCTCATTCTTCTGACTCATTTCTGGTCTGCTAAGATGTTGTCCAGCACTTTTTTTATGCCGCTAACTACAACTCTATGAATACGTGAAAAGTAAGCTATTTTTAGAGTACATAGGGCTTCAATTTAGCTGCATATGTCTCAGGAACGTTACATAAATCTCAGCCATTTTTCCATAACATTCGGTGGGAATTCCATCGGTCGGCAATCTGCAATCCATTGCCAACTTTATCAGTCATCATTTATCATCCTTTGTGTAAGATGATCTCAATTAAATACAGACATTAACATCTGTAGTCTGCGTTATAGATGTATCGGAGCATGGAGCATCTTCAAGATGCTTCTCATCATTCACAAATTTCTTGGATTATTCAAAAGCATTTATTCTAGTCTTCCGTATAGGATGTTTTAACTGTTTTAGGTGGTTCTATGATGGCTTTACTCAAACATACTTAAAATCTGATAACTATTTCTTACTTAAATTTTAAAACAGGTGCTAGGTTACAAAACATTTTTTGAAATCTATATCTTTTACTACAAAACTGAACAAGCAAAGAACTGTGACAAAGCGCTGTGTGAGTGAAATTATGTTCCAGGACAGGTAGCAGTATTTTCGAAGTGTTTCTAAGTGATTTTTGTTTCAGATATATGATATCCATCTCCTAGCGTTTCGATTATGTTTCTTAAAATTATGAAATGGACCAATTAGTAAACCAGTTAAAGGAACCAATTATTAAATTTCCTGAATTCTGTGTTATAACAAATTCTGTGATACTAACAAAATTGTTATCGATATATATATACAGGGTGTTGTATTAAGTCTCGGACCCATTTTGATGTTTAATAACTCATAAAATAATGAAGATATAAACAAACATATGACATTTATTGATGAAATAACTTGTATATTTTCCTTTTCAGGTTTGAATATCTTTACTTTTGTAAATATCGTCTGCGCGTGTGGTTAATTTCAGATAATTTCATTTTCCAGTCTAAATATCTGTACTTTTCTAAATATCGTCTGCTTATTAATTGCATTTTTCTCTCTTTTGTTTTTGGCAACTATTGCCTGTTATTATAGGCCTAGGATGATGGCCTTTACAACAGATATGCTAAGGAGAATAGAAGATGATGCTGAATTTCTGAAGCACATAATGTTCTCCGACGAAGCATCCTTTCATCTTTCTGGCATTGTTAATCGCCATAATGTGCGCATATGGGGATCTGAAAACCCCCATAAATACCGTGAGGCACAAAGGGATTCCCCAAAGGTTAATGTGTGGTGTGAACTAATGCACGACCGAGTCATTCTTTGAATGACCATTTTACAGGAAGATGGATTGGGCGAGGAGGTCCAATTCCTTGGCCACCCAGATCACCTGATATAACGCCGCAGGACTTTTTCCTTTGGGGATTCGTAAAGGAAAACGTTTACAGGAGGAGAATGTCAAACGTTAATGACCTAAAAGCCAGAATTACAACCGCAATAGACTCTGTGGATGCCGACATGCCTGCCAGTACCTGGCGTGAAACTGAATATCGGCTTGATATTCTCCGTGCAACGAAGAGGGCACACGTGGAAGTTCATTGACAAGGGTCATGAAACTTTTTGAGTCTATCTAAATATTTATGTTATTAATTTTAATCTATATTTATTATTTTATGAGTTATTAAACATCAAAATGGGTCCGGGACTTTATAAACATCCTGTATTTTAAGCAAGTTTCCTGTAGCTCTCTTTTTCAACCACGCTTTTCATGACAGACTACAAATGAGATGCGCGCGTTTATTCAAATTAAGAAAGAAAGAAGCTGTATTTAAGCGAAGGCTTCGCAAGTTGATTTTAAAGCTTGTCCTGCCTACTTGAGGCCACGTTATTACCGTGACTAAATAGCGATTTGAATCTGTGGTGTTAAGTGCTTCTAACCATTAGGCTTGGCTCGCCGGTTTTCTACAAACCAGAGCTTTCCTGTGCGTTACTTTATCGTGTGAGCCGTTAGGCTAATCTATCTTCATTTAATTGTAGTTAAACATTGCTTGTTTAAATTAAGCTAGAAGTGTTGGCTTGTGTAAATCCAAGTTGGGCCATTGTTACTTCTCTGTGAATCAAAAATCTATGCCACCAAATGGTTGTCAAATTTGGCGATATTTGGTGAATTTTTGCTAAATTTGGCGACAAAATTAGTCGCGGAAACCATTGCCACCTTGGTCCCTTAGTGTTAAATGGACTTACCACTGTAACCATATTTAGTCGGCGATGCTCGCGTATTGATATCTATCATGTTATATTATACAAGAGATACTAAAATTTATATATAATTTCTCTAAAATTATTTATATAAATTAAAAATTCGTAATAATATTTATGCTACAGCTTAGTTAAATTACTAACTAACACTATAATGCCAATTCAACTCCAATTCATGATTACGTGTAATTGAGTTAATTGCACTCGGTTTATTTGGTATGCTGTATCTAAAGTAAACTAATAATTAATGCGGTCTAATTACCCATTGCTTATTTATGTATTTTATGCTTTACATACTCCTAAATAATAAAGAAATGCATTTGTCTTGTTGATGCATAAATATCACAGTTGTTGGTTAAAATGTTATTTTAAATTCTTTGCTCGATGTGGTCTGATGTAGATCCAGATCATACCAGAGTGTTTCGAATTTCTCTTCCACTTTTGGTTTCATAAAGCAACAAAACTTGAACTTGCATTATGAAATAATATACTTGCATTGAAAACTCTAAGGAGTGATAATGTTTCAAATAAATTGCAAATATTTACAATTGGATTTAGTTCCATATCCAAACGAATCCAGCATATCTGTAGACATTTTTTGAAGTGTTACATGGGATTACATAGATTATTCAATTGCATTTAAAATGATAAGTATTTAAAATAAAACTGCAGGTTGTAAATCACGTATTATTCCAATAATATTTTGTGGTTAGTAATTAATTGATTTAATGGCCATGGCTCAAAATGGCTTCTAATCACTGTTAAATTAAGTAGGTCATCGCTAAATGTAGCAGTATTCGTTCATAACTCCGGAATACAATGTCATCTGCGAGGTCCACTGATTTTCGATGGCTTCCCTGATGACCTGTCATTCAGGAGCCTTCAGGAAAGCGACCATGGCGATAAGGGTCATTAATTTGACCAGAGACAGCTGGATGAGGACTGCGTGTTACATGAAATGGCGTGAGTCCAAAGAATGCGATGAGATATCTCAGGAGAGGAAGATTTGGACTTATATATATATATATATATATATATATTTCGAGTTAAGTTGTTTTACAGTAGGAAAAGGAATTGCAAAGTAACGAAAAACTATTTTAGGTTTCTCGGATTTCGAATAATATTTCCAATAACACTGAGCATTTGAGAAATGTTTTTTTATTTCCATGCAAAAGGAGTAATGCATTATGAATTCATATTGCAAAATATTTCCGAGGTAATTCATTGGATTGGAGATAATTCATTGATAAATTGGAAATATGGTAAGTAAAAAGACAGTTATAGAAGTACTTTGTCATAAAAATTTATAATACATAAGTCGAAAGTGTGTAGCCACATTCAATAAATGTCCACATGGTTTCTTTTAGTTGCCGGAAGACTATTTAAACTTTGGTATACTAATTTTTCGTACACTTATCATCACTCTTTTCTTCGATCTCCTACAAAATGTTTCTTTACTCATTGACATATTCGTTTGGTATCGACGGAAAACAGTAATTTTTTGAATGCTAAGGAAACGTATACTGAATCATCAAATCAGTGTACTAAAGTATAAACTGCAAAAACACCTATAGGTACCATTCCGTACAACTTATTAATTATTCTGTACAACGAAAATTATAACCCAAGTACATGTTTTATTTTTCCTTGTATTTCTACTATTTTAATTGGAGCAAACGAATATCGCTCTCGCTTCACTAGTATTGTATTAATTTAACAAATGTTTTAAGTTATTCTTTCCTTCATCGCAAACAATATCCTAACTGGTTTTTTTATTTTTGTGCTAGGCAATTATATAACAATAAGTATTTTTCTGGTAGGTACTATTTTCCCTACTGTAACGGCTACTTGGCTCAGAAGAAATTTTTATAACTAAGCTTCTGTCTCTTAAAATTTTAGATCTGTGTTATTACTACTTCCTGTAATCCCTTCCTCTCTTCTTGGCTGCCATTTTATGCCTCCGTTAAGTCTTATGACTGTCCTCCTTCCTTTGAGTCATTTTTCATGAGTCTATTAATAGTAAAGAATTTGTTGTGAGTAGCTAAGAAACTGTTATGAATTTTTGTGCCTCTTACTGAATTCTGTCTCTTAGTTTCTAGCTTCCAGTTTTTCTAGTCTCATTTATTTTCTTGCTCCCTTTCTTCGGTGTCCAGCAGACCGATTAGAACAGATTACTGAGGGCCAATAGGGCTTTCTGAATTAATTTTCTGGTAATTGAAGGGGTTACATATTCCGTATCTTTCCATATGCAATGTAGATATGAATCTGTGATTATGTCTACACAAAAGGATCTGAGGGAAGACACTATTGAGTGCTTTGACATAATATTAAATAACCCACTTCTATAAAGTGTATAGGCTGGTTCACATCTTCAGTTTTGTTGTTCAACCCTAGATTTTTATATCCTGAATGAGAGTGAAGGCGACAGTTTCAGAAATTTAGATATTTCAAATACAAATTCGAAGTACTAATTTAAAGTGTTTTTACCATTTAATGTATTAATATGCCTTCTGCATAGCACAGCGAAACATTTTATGCATCTGAAATGCGCTTGAAGATATTTTTGTCAAACGGAAATACATCACAAAAGGAAAATAATAAATATTTTTTTCTTTAGACAAAACTAAATCTGAAACTTATTTGCTTAATAAAGATTTTAGGAACCAAATCATAGAGAAAATAAGTCTATTTAAAAATTATAGGTGAAAATAAGCATATTTAGTAATTTTTTTCAAATTCATATTAATTTTTTATTTGAAATCTAAAGTTTGATACATGCAAGACATTTTGCATAAGTTTTACTTTGTGATTCAGATATACTGAAAGCTAAATATTAAACCTTAGACTGATATTTCTTTCACATAGTTCCAATGTGCTTAATTAATCATCAATATGTTTAATTAATCATAAATTAATCTGCTTTAATTTAAAATAAAAATAATGAAATTATGAAAAATTTCTAGGCTTTTCAGGGAAAATTTACCGGTGGGACAAAAGAATAAATAATAGCAACTGTTCTCCTATTTATTAATTTTTTTCTTGGGCGCATAAATAAAAATACTTATGTCTGTAAATAATTATAAACGCCTTTATCTCTCTCTTACTGAGGCATGATACTTGATGCCGTTTCGATTCTGATATAGTTTGAAGCCTTGGAGAGAAGTTTCTGGAAATATCTTCATCGCGGATCTTACTATATGCTCGTCGGTTATTCGGGCTCTTTTTTTTTTATTAATTTCCAATTGTGAAAAAACTCTGCTCCCAAATAAAACGACTGTTCTCATTGCAAAAATTCGTAACTGAGCTTATTTATTTTTGACACGTCCAATAAAAATTTGTAGAGACATTACGAATTTTTTGGAACCAGGAGAGATTAAAAATGAACAACATCCTCGCCGGGACTCGAACCACGGACCTCTCGAATACGCGCCGAGCTTGCTGACTACTACACCACGAAGGCATGCTAAGAAGGCGGGAGAAATAGCTTATGTACTCCCCCTTTTAAATGACGACTGGGTATTAGGGGACCCGATTGCCAAATCCTGATGGTGAAGAATCATCATCTACCACTTTTTTAGTTCGGGAATCAATGTAGAATCAATTTTTAAGAGTTTTTCGAAGCAAGGAAATCGAAGAAATGAGCAGTACCCTCGCAGGGACTCGAACCACGGACCACTCGAATACGCGCCGAGTGTGTTGACAATTACACTACGAAGTCATGCTAAGAAGGCGGGGGAAATACCTTATAAATTAATAAAATATGCATCCTCATATCTTTGAACAAGAACTATGTCACATTGTAAATTAATTAGTTCCATTAGATTTTCTGGTGCGTTATCAATGTTTAATTTTAATGGAAGTGAAAATAATATAAACCTCGTCTTCAAATAACTGAAATCTTGAAATCTTTGCAACAGCATATTGGGGACAAAATCATAAATGAAAAGTCTTTGCAGGTCTCATAAAAGCGGCCGCGCGCGGTCCACAGCCGCCAGTTTGAGACCACTGCCTTACGCAATAAAGAAAAAAGAATGCTTTTCTATTGAATTTTTTTTATATATAATTATTACTATTTCAGAATGTACTGGAATAATCTGCCTTGTCGAAAATCAAAATCATTGTCATTTTTAAAATAGTGTTTTCACTAAAGCTGTGAGAATAATAAAGCTCAATCTTTTTTTGTCAACATGCTAATCACATACTCTTTTGTGAAGATGGAATAGCACTGCATGCCTGCAGTGTCGTGATAATGATCCTTCGTATCAAGAGCACTTATTCAGAAGTTATACATATGGGTTGGAACTATGGTTATGCTATTAATGCTTTCAGCCTGTTGTCAGCAATATCACAAGGTACACGAATTTTAAAGGTCTAATACATTTTTGATTAAAATAAG
Source organism: Stegodyphus mimosarum (assembly GCA_000611955.2). Classification (NCBI taxonomy): domain Eukaryota; kingdom Metazoa; phylum Arthropoda; class Arachnida; order Araneae; family Eresidae; genus Stegodyphus; species Stegodyphus mimosarum. The sequence goes on from KK120927.1 coordinate 1,067,150, forward strand.
ATAATATTGTACTTGGTCCCTTCTCTACTTGTTCACCTGACGTCATCCTATGCATTTTTTAATCTAATGATTGAGTAGGAAATGAAAAGAGTTCGGAATGCTTCTCAATAAACAATCGCCTGATCCCCTCCACATGAAGCGTGTACCAGATGAAGTGTTTGAAGAAAAACCTTTAACCATGAATTCCGGCGTCTATTCAAAAGAATAAACACCCGGAAGAATACTGGAGTACCTTTTTTTGTTATAAGCGACATGAATTGCATCCGAAGCGTGATTTTTATTATACAGTCAGGAAAACTGTCTCTTTTGCTACCTAAAGAAACCATTCTTTAATTACCCTTCGTTAAATTTGAGCTATGCTATACAAGTCTATTTGCTGTAAACACTAACTCATATCTTGATATAGTTGCCTGGATACACTATTATTTTCGAAAATTTAGTAGCATTTAATTTGCACGCACGTAGCTCAACTCTCAGTCACCAATTCGGAAGTCTTATCGTCTGTAGCTTACGCATCGGAAACTTAAGCATCGATTTCCTGTACGTTCTATAAAACATTTTGTAGAATGTATGTCTATACGGTTTTGATCGAGGCATATGTTTCGCGTTTCTTTTGTTGAAGACACACCACGGGTCATTCATTGAACTGGCATCAGAGGAATTTGAGATTTGTTTGAGAATTTTGATCTACTTTTTGAAGTTAAGCTACGGTGAAACATAAAATATTCAACTTGAAGTCGTTTGGATAGAAGATGCTTTCGCTAACAAAAAGGAGTTACAGAAAAGAAGAAATACTGCTAAGCAAATGCCTGTGGAACTTTGCATTCCTACTGTTACCGAAGAAGCAACGCTCCCACTGTTAAAACCTCCAGAACGTTCATCCACTGTCACACTGTTTCAGGATTTGAAGTCTTATTTTATACAGCTTTAGACGATCGGTTGGAGTATGAATTTCTATTCAATAATTCTGCATAAGAATAGGAAAACTAAGGCGTTTAGAAGTCTCTTCAGGTACTTTATTGCCAGAACGAGCTTACGTTTATTTTTTACAAGCATTAGCTCTCATGCATTTGCAAGAAATTGTAAGAAATGTAGATGATGTAGATCAGTTGTGCCACTGAGATGATGAACGGTTATGCCACCGAAATTTTGATCAGTCTGTAGAAATGCAAACTTCTGAAGTATTGTTCATTTCAATATTGTTGAGATGTATTTTTAAGCAAACTAAGATTTCTACATTCGTGTAAAATGAAACAGTTTTCTTGCAGTTTGTGGAGAATATTATGAAAGTAAATGCATTCAAGTGAAATACCTAAATAAGTGCCTCATATTTAATCTAGCATCACTTTCATGTGATTATTTTGGATATGTTTAATCCTATTTTCTCTTTATCTATGTATTCCGTAATGATTTCTGGTTTTAATTTGTGGCTTACTTGGTGTACTTTGTGCAGCAGACAAATTTCATGCCAATAGAGACGAGTCCGTATTTAATTAGAAATGACACCTGTGAACACATGGTTGCCATTTATTACTAAGAATGCTTCCTGCTTTAGGTATTTAACTCTGTTTTTTATATTACATATTCCTTTGTTCTCACCAACTTCTTTCAACTTTTTCTATGCATGTATATAATCTTCATTCAGTTCGTACCTCTGCATGTCTCCTTATTTTCTCTTTTCTTCAGCTGTATCTGTATTATTCATGTTCTCATTCTTTCAAATTTTCTTCCCTTATTTTCTACTTTATTTATCTCTGACTGCTTTTACCTTTTTGTAACTGGGACCCCTCTAATACTAGTTATGTGCTGTCTATTTATGCATTTCGCTGTATAGCTTAATTGCCATTTATCTGTTTCACTGAGCTGTGAAAGCAAACAAAATAAAAAAAATATGCTAATTACTTATAACTTTTCCTTTATGTTTGTAAGACGGAAAAGAAGACAGACACTATATCCCATCCGAAAAATATCCTATGAGAAACTCAGTTACTTCTAAACATATCCCCCAATGTATACAAAAGTGAATCCTGATAATTTATGGTTTGTCTATGTATCAAGAACTATATTTACAACAAACTATTGCCTTAAAGCTGTGATGCACTTTTCACCGCTTATACAGAGAACTGAAACGTTAGTTACTAACTTTTCCTATAAATTTGTGTTTTTTACCGCTCATGATCACTTTGTTTTCAAACCATTCTTCAAGCTTTGATTCACACATTATAGAAATCATAATTAATAAACTTTTCAATACTGTAAATAAAGTAACAAATATACAGAACTTTAATCACTCCAATACAATTGATTTAATTTTTTTTTTTTTATAGTCAGAGAAATATTCTGTGAAATACCACACTAAACACTAGTGACTTCTCTTTAACTCGAAGAAGATCAACGAAGTACATCATTGATTTACTTAATGTTTCTTCCAATAATTCTTTTCAACTAAGACTCTCTCTCTCTTCTCTTTACGAATGCTGATAACGTACACTAAAATACATCAGAAGCAGAAACATCAATTGTGGTCAGAACACAGCGCAGCCAATCAGTGTCCAGCATCCTCAACAACCATTGCGGTCACTCCGCACTACATCCGCAGCTTTAAATCCGGCGAAAGGCAATCCGCCAGAGTGTCATCAGGATAAATGCACCATAGACGGAGTCCTGCTCCTGAAAGAAGGGTGGGATTGCAAAGAGGGAGAAGTGGAAGAAGGGAGTAAATCGGACATCTTATCTTGTTTCGGTTATACCTTCTCTTTTTTTCTCGTTACCTTTTTTTATTCCTTCTCTTGCTTTCTTCTTATTGACTGGGTAAATAGAAGGACATCACAGAATACTACTACTGACTGATTTGTCTTTTGTTTTGCTGGAGCAGAATGGACAAGATGGAAGCATCGCCTTTCATAAATTAGTCGTAGATCTGTTCGGCTTCTTTGGAACTTACTTTAACGATTTTTAGACGCAATTTCATTTAACGAATTCTTTAGGAAAGAGATCTGGAGATATTCTTTTATTCTTTTTTTGTAAAAGGCCAAATAGTTTTTACGTTGGATTTTTCAAATAAAAGCCAATCCACGAAACAGCATAGATGCTTTAAATGATAATTATTTGTCGCCTAAGTTGAGGTAATGAATGAAAACACAATTATGCCTCTAGTAAGAAATATCAAATTCTTAAATAAATTATCAGACGATAAACTGAATATTTTTGCTTCATTTTGCATACATTTTCATTTATTATATTCAGAATTATATTTTTGCTTTATAGCTGGTAATATTTCTTTTATAATATTATGAATGTGTTTTGGTTCTAAAAATGGTTATGCGGTTTCAGAATGAATGGATACATTTTTAGTGGTCATTTGGCAGATCTATGCGGTTATTGTGAGTCACATATTATTTGATGAAATGCAACCTCAATGTAGCAAGTGCATATAGCTTTGTACCCGCTAAACCTCAGCTGTTTATCTGAACTTCAGCCGTAGGTTCTGTTGTGTTGTTTTGAATTTTTGAAGGATTCAGAATGATACGCAGTAGTGTAAAATGTGATTCCTTTCGAAAGCAGTACACTTGCTTTAAGTTAAAAACATAAAATTTGATGTATGCTTTCCTTGAGTTTACGACGAGGATATCACGTCAATCTATGACACGTTTGTGAAACCATTTGATGAATGACAGATGAATGTAATTAACTGGTACAACATGAGTCTATTTGACAGTTCATTTCGTTAAGCAGGTACTTGGCAGCTTAGTAAATTATCCGGTATGCTGGCTAGATTCCTGTTACAATTTAGTCTTGTATAGCTATATTCCACTGCAGGTTTCTATACTTTGAAATCATCACACGATGCTGGAATGATTCAAGGTTGTTGGCCACGTCGATAAGGCAAATCGGAGGACACACAGCCTTCACCTGCTTGCTTAGTTTCTACTGCGAGATTATATACTTTACATTTTTCTGTTCAGCGCAGCCACAAAGGAAGAATGAAAATTTCTCAACATGTTGTAAGGCACTAGGCAATAGTAAAATAAAAGATGGTTACTTGCTAAAAGGAAACAGCTGAAGTTTGAGAAGTTAGGAACTGTACTGTTTGTGGGTACGTGTAGAAAATATGTACTACCCCCTAGATAATAATGTACGCGAGAAGAAAACCAATATCATTGTCTTGGAATCAATTACATTGTAACTTATGTCTAGGGAATGGCCAGAATTTTACAATATTCTAAATTTTGTCGTATTTCAAATGGTACCTGCAATGATAACCTGCAGTATGGGCTTCACAAATATGAGAAATGACACTTTTCATTTATGCAATTGTTGCCTTTTTTTTATAACAAAACTAAATAATCTTCGACGAAACATAGGAAATCTCTTATCGGTAAGCAATATATGTCAGGTATGTTTATTTCTGTTACCTGTATATCTAGTCAATATATGTAAAAGTATCTGCTTAAAGTAATTACGCCAGATTTTATTTCATCAAGAGGGAGTTAAGAAATAAAACAGTGGCAACGGATATCGATATGCTATTACTAAGCACTCAACATTTTTCATGTATTTCTTAAACTGCACCAACATGTTGGTTTTAATGTAACCGAGAAAGTCAGAATATTCTTTAATAATATTTTGATACTTCTCAGCAGTAAAAAAAATATTAGTAAAATATCTGGCGTTTGAAAAAAGGAAATTAGATGCAATATTTTCAGTGTTATTTATAATTAACTCTATTGCAGTTATAAATGTGTACCTATAATGTATTAATATTAAAACAAAATCTGATAAACTGTATTTATATTTCATTCACATGTTCATGCTTCAAAGGCTTTGGAATGAGTCCAATTTTTTATGCTCATAGGCCAATGTCATTATTCCAATGCTCCTCTTTGTACAATATTAACTATTAAAAGAAAGTAATAAATACTCTTTACTAACTATATTAAAATTAAAGAAGTTATTTTCATTTAATATATGTAATATTTACCATAATTTCATTGGACAGAAAGTACACGCATGTGTAATAAATATTTTGTTATTAAAATATATATATATGATCAATATAAAAGATTTTGTGGCAGTTCTAAATGAGAAAATATGCCATGTAAAGCAGTATTTATACTAGGCATGTGCATATGCACGGTCGAGCTCCGACTCGTTAATTTAAGGTTTTAGCTCTCTTTGAAAACAGCATTATGTAAGCTTCATATGGTTTTGGAAAGGTCTCGAATTGGGGAGAAAAGATGAACTTAGGAGGAGAACATAAAATTTAGAATAGTCAATTTTGGAAGTTGCCAACGATTTCTTGGCGTAGCCATCGTATTTCATTATATCTTACATATACATAGATTATTATTCCAAACCAACTCCACGAAGACATGAAAGAAATTTAAGATGAGTGCTATCCTGAAATCCCTCAATAAAAAGCATAAAAAACTCCTTCAACTAAGTATGTTTAAACCAGAAGAAATCCGGAAAACAACAGAAACACATAAAAAAAAGAGAAAAGGAAAGAAATACAATTAAAATCCGATTCAACGTTATCAAGAGGAGGTAGATCAGATCTCAAGTAAACTCCACTTCCAAGGAAAACCAATGTGCTTCTGTTCGACAAAAATTAGCTTATGAACCATTTAAAATTTTTTAATTGTCATACTTCATTCGAAAATTCTGAATGCCTCCTCTTCACAGCCGCCTTCCCTTCATATGAAAATTACAACAAAAATACAAATTTAAATGAATACCTAATAAAACAAATGTAATATATACAACTTACTGATATTGAAATTAAAATTAAAACATAATAATTTTCGAAATCTAGAGAAAGAACTCAAGTTATATTTTAAAAAGGAATTATCAGGTGATAATAAATACTTTACCAAGGGAAGAAAAGGTAACTTATCTTTGTTGGAAGAACAAAAGAATGAAATTCAAAATGCGGGAATTGAGATGCTTAGGTTTGCCTGTTTGGTGCTATTGGAGATACAAAATGGTACTGGAAAGTTTTAAATCTCCCAAAAGGTGAATGCATAGTAAGATTATTTTAAAAATCAAAATTGGAAAGATTTAAAACAATGCAAGCAAGAAAAGGAAGTAAAGGACAAATGTTAGGAAAGAAAAATATTTTCACGCCATGGGGCTTGTCATGCCGATTTAGAATATAGTAGGCCTTAGTTAATAAAAATAAATGTTGAATAGGATTTTAAATGTATATCTTTTTCTTTTTTTACGAATTATCATGAATTGCTGAGTTTCTTGGGACTTCTTTTGGTTTAAAAACGCTTAGTTGAAGAAGTATTTTAATGTTTTTTATTGGGGGATTTTTGGGACTGTTTTTAAATTTCTTCCATGTCTCTGTGGCGTTGGTTCGGAATTTTTTACATTTTTAGTCTATAATTAATTAATTTCCAGCAGCGTTTTGCGAGGAAAGGATTTTGGGATGTTTTTGTTGTAAAAACATTGTACAATACTGTATATTTATGTACTTTTGCATACTCAGATAATTTGAATACGGAGCAATAATTACGTTTATCCAAATCATTAAATAAACTAGTGCATTGACATGGATCCTGATTCAGATTCGGGGAGGGGAACCTTACGTTTGTGAGGTTAGGCTGCTATTATTAACAAACTTAAGATCCAGATCATGTCTTTCTAACGATGACAGTTAGTTTTATTTTGAATAACTTTCAAATTTGAGTTGGCTGAATTTGCGACCTCCCTTTTTGCCTCAGTGGAACATTTTAGACCAAATGCAATGAAAGTGACCCTCATCCTCCGAGTAATCTACCTTAGCCAGATTTCACTGCAGTGCTTTAGGATCAGATTAACCAAAAAGTTGAACCAAAAAGTTATTTAGTCCCAAGATTTACAATTTTCCCCATGTGAAATATCTGAAGACTACAGTTAGCATCAGGCAGTTTGATTGATTTAATGTGAATTTATTGTTAATTTGAATTGACGTGCTAGCTTGGTCTTAACCTGATTAATTTGTCCCTACATAATGCCAAAGGTATCCACTGAAAATCCAAAACTAATTAAACTTAAGGCAAAATTTCTGCAAAGATTCTGAAGCTTGAAGTAATTTCAATTTGCTTTACGCCAGTGAAAAGTTTCCCGCATTTCTTCCTTGCCCGCATCAAAAGTAAAATATTAACATATGAATCATACAGAAATTAAGACTAACCGTTTAAGGTCCAATAAAAAATAAACCAGAACATGTAAAAATTATATCTATGGAAATAATTAAAGAGTGGGAATCTAATAAAATACGTTCATAAGAAGTAAAAGAAATTTCTTTCATATATTGGTGATGTGTAATTTTTAAGATATCGATCCGCTAATGCCCACGAGACTGACTTTGCACAAGCACACCTCTAACATTCAAAATATTCATTGTTTCTAAACGTCAGCCATCTGCATATCTTGGAAAGAATTTTTTTAATCCAAAGCAGCTATATTTATAACAATAATAACCCGTTTTGCAGAAATTCTTGTAAATAATTATCGCATTATCCCGACGGTGCTTTCGTGGTGTAAGTAGTTTAAGCTAGGGACTGGAAAATTATTAATTCAAATCCCTGCGAGGGCAATGTTGATTTTTTATATTTCCTGCTTTAAAAACCTAATAATCTCTACAATCAGAAAACCTAACTGAAAATGGTGAACGATAATGCACAACCGTATTTTAAATAAAGTCTGCTTGCCTTATCCTTCAAAGAGTGGGGTGTTTAGGGAATTAAAAATATTACTTATTTGTCTTCTTGCAATGTAACGGTCCGAGAATGGATTCAATGACTAAGAGCTCCCGATTGTGACCTCGTTCAAGAATCTAACCAGTTTTTAACAATTCATAACTTCCGGAATAGTCTTCATATGCTCGAATCGGGAAGAATAAACAACAAATAGAAATTATGATTATTATTACAAACTTAGGTTTCGTTTAAGTAAACTGATAGGATAATCAATATTTATGTTTAATGTTGATCACGGGGACAGAAAATCGCCGTTAGCAGTTTTAAATATATTATTTGGTCAGAGTATTTCTTCAGTTCAGAAAATTGCAAAGAATTAACATCAGCTCCAAAATTTATAGCTAATCCAATAAAATTCATAAAAAGAAACTGTAACTATAATAACAGGATTACGGAAGCTTGTCCGTTATATTACTGCGAATTAGTTTTCGAATGAGCACCTTACAGTGACAGAATATATTAATTACGTTTCTAGAAGTTAGAGTAAGTAATTATGCAAGAATAAGGAATTCTTATTTTAAACTAGTAGTAATGATCGCGAGAGAAATAAAAGACCTCATTTATTTCAACACAACTCGCAAATTAAAATGTCTATAATGAATAGCTATTATAATTTTCTTAGACAGATCCAGGTGAAAGAGATTAATGCAATTTTTATGTAAAAAAGTGCTGTTAAGATGACATTTCGAAAAACAGTTAATTATAGAAAGTCTAACAGCATTTGGTGTTGCCTTAATTGCAGTTGTAATTTTGCAGAACGTAAAATTTAATATGAAATGAAAAATGTCTAACATTATTTACAAACGAGTTTGCCCATCAGCTGAACTTTTTAATTTTCAAACTTCAAAAAGACAAGCAACAACAGAAAAAAGAAAAGCAAGTAAAAACTGAGGAAAATTTACACTTTTTCAGATCAAAAAGAGTCATGAGGTAATATAAAAAAGCAAGAGAAATTTAATTTTCCCTAATTAAAAAAAATGGAGGCTATTTCTACACACAGTTTAGATTAAAAGTCGTATCATAAATGTTTTGTGATGCCTTCATTGTTTAATGAAGTTTGGGAATCGAATTTAAATCATGGAAGGTAGCGTTTATTGTCGTTCATGACAAGACATTTAATTCAATTTTTTAATAAATTTGATTTTAGTTGGACCCTGTTTGTTTATTCTGTGGTCCAACTAAAATCGCTGTTTGTTTATTCTGTGGTTGGGTTTTCTAAGTGAAATGTTAGTCTATAGCCGAATTTTAATTATATTACTGAAAACCGTGAGAACAATGCACGAATTATGGACACCTGTTTCATATAAGAGTTATCCATTTTGCTAGAAAATGTTTACATTTGCGTGCATATACAGTGGTGACCAAAATTGTGGACACTTTTGGAAATTTTTATGTTTTTGAACTTTGTATGCTTATAGAAATTGCTACGTTTCGCAAACTGCAAACTTGTATATATCATTTTAAAGAGAATTTATTACTGAATTCAATACAAAACACAAAATTCAATTATTTGCAATACAAAAAAAGTTATATGTGCTTTAATATAAATAAAAGACACAGTTATGAAGTGCTTTGTAATGTCTAGCTTTCCTGGCCAATCACTGTTCTTGTTCTGAGAACCAATCAAATGTTAGTAACTGCCAATAGAAGCTGATATCATGTTTACACTTGAAACAATTCATTATTTTGCTTTGTTCTGTAGAAGAAGGACCTGTTTCTTATACACTGCAATTACAAGTAGGAATTTTTGTAAAAATTTTTAATATTTAGTCAAGAAGCAATGACATCAAATAAGAGAGTAGATTGGACACCTAGAAAGAGATGTAATATTATTGTGTTACGAGAAAGTGGTCTTTCCTACGCTGAAATTGCAAGACAGGTGGGTGGTTCAGTGACTACATCTGGAGTCCGAAAGTTTTGTTTACGATATCAAGAAACAAATTCAATAAAATACAAAGAAGGAAAAGGCCGAAAAAGGTGCAACACATCTATCGATGACAGAAGAATAAAAAGACTATGTCTCCAAGATAGTAAAATGTCATCAGCGGCCATCAGAAGTGATCTGAATGATGCTGGTGTTTCTGTCAGTTCAAAAACAATCAGGAGAAGATTAACAGATGTTGGACTGAGAGGTAGAATTCCACGAAAAAAGCCTTATCTTAATTTTCAGCAACGAAAACAAAGACCACAATGGGCAAAGGAACACATTAATTGGACAGATGATCAATGATCACAAGTTATATGGAGTGATGAAACTAAGATGTCGTTATACGGTAGTGATGGGCGAAAATATGTAAGACATAGAATAGGAGAAGAGCTACATCATGACTGCATTCAAGCAACTGTGAAAAACCCAGTGAGTGTTAACGGTCATGCATGTCAGCAGATGGTATTGGTCGCCTTCATGTCATCGATGGGACACTGAATGCCAGAAGATACATTGACACTATTCTAGAACCAAAACTTCTAACTTCCATCTGAGATCTCTTTCCCAACAACGTTTCGTTTATTTTT
>KK120927.1:1077463-1089485 GCA_000611955.2 Stegodyphus mimosarum
GAGCATTAAATTGTTGTCATGGCCAGGAAACATTCCTGACCTCAATCCTATCGAAAATTTGTGGCATCGTTTGAAAACTCTTGTCCGAATGAGGCGCCCATCAAATAAAAGGGAACTAATTGAGGCTATAATTGTTTCCTGGCATCATGTAATAACGAAAGAAGAGCTTAAAACTCTTGTCAGCTCAATGAAACGTCGATGTGAAGCTGTAATCAAAAATAAAGGGCACCGTACTAAGCACTGATAACTGACTGCAATCATCACTATGTAATGTATATCGATAACTATTATCGCTTAACTTTTTTTGTATTGCAAATTATTGAATTTTGTGTTTTGTATCGAATTCAGTAATAAATTCTCTTTAAAATGATATATACAAGTTTGCATTTTGTGAAATGTAACGTTTTCTATAAGCATACAAAGTTCAAAAAATTTGCAAAAGTGTCCACAATTTTGTCCACCACTGTATGTATATAATCTCATTAAAAAACAAAGTTTTAAAAAAGTATTTTTCAATGAGCAAAAAGCGACATCAAAAGCCGAATGTTGAAGAAACAGTAAAGATCTTCAAAAACTGTTTATTTTGTCATTACACGTCAGTTCTTGATTTTGAATCCCGTCAGAAGCACTGACATTTTGCTTTCGAAAAATTGCCTCAAGCTCAATATTGTATGTTATCTGAACTGTTTACAAGACCCATCGTGCATTTCTGCACTTTTTTGTGAAATATGGCTAATTTTCATAAGCCAATAACTTATAAACTCTACCGAAGTTTAGATAAGACTTCTGGAGAACATAATCTGATATTTATTCTACTAATAATAGACAGAAAATTGCTAGTTGAAAGCAAATTACAGCCTAACTGAAATGAAAATATAAGGTAGTATAATGCGAACGTAATTCGAAGCATGTGAGTTAATTAACAAAAATGTTTTATTATAAAATTAATTTAGGAAAAGTTGGGCTAAGCGTTAATTGTGTTAAACCAACTAATAAAATATATAATTTAAAAATATGTTATATTCCTTTGCATTCCCTAGAGCTTTATTAAATTATATTGTTATACGTTACGCATGCGTACCATTGAGATCCGCTTCCTAACTTAATTTTTTATTAATATTTTCCTTTCATTTCGTGTTTATATATTGAACAATGTGACAGAAATTTCAGGACTGTTTTGTATATTCACAGTTGTATTCTATAATGTAGTGTTTCAATGTTTGCCTTCGTAGACGGCAGCTGATTACTGTCATGTCACTTCGCTTTTGTAAAACTTCTGTATATCACATCAGACGTACTCTTCAACGTATGTTATGTACCTAATCAATTTGTATTTATTGTATAACTGTAACCTCCGTAATTTTAACTTTGACAATGAATGCCCATCTGATCTGGTCTGGTCCTGACCTGAGGTTGTGCCTGGCAGATAGTAGATGATCCCACCTCTGGGTAACTTATTCCGTTAGTTACCTCAAGGCTAACTCAGATCGGAAGTTGCTCAGTAGGTAAATGTAGTATATTCGCAATAATTGTGAAGATAATATTCACTAATACATATTTGTACTTATATTCACAGGCTTGCTAAGTAGCATCCGAAATAACATCATAAATAGCATTATATGCTTATCATAATTTATGAAATGTGTAGACGAAATGGCAATGAAACTGTACTCAACAATCAGAAAGACATTAAGGTAATCGCGAGATTAAACTAGTTATAACATTAAAGAAATTAATATTAAGGGTTTAGACTTACGTTAACAGTTTTACAAAACACTTTAACGTGTTTCTCTACCGGCATGCTGTAAAAAGTAGATAAATACGGCAAATTTGAACACAGTAAACACCTTACCGAACGGGGATTTGCAGAATGTAATTGCCCATGCACGTGTTTTTTTATATACGTTTCCATTTCATTTGTCCAACCCTAGAATTTCATTCATGTGGTTTCAGTTTTCACTCATCAATTTTGAATCCTTACCAGTATCAGCTTTGGTCATATCAGTCAACTGATTTCTGTCGATTGAAGCCAAAGAAAACGTATAAATTTAAAAAACTGTTTGCGGCTAAGAATTTTCAGATATGGAAGAAGTAAAAGTCAAAGCACTAATCGAGAAACAATGAATGAAGAATTAGATGATCTTACAATACCAATCGGTAATGATAATGAATAAGTCAAGGCGCTTTTAACTTGAGAAAGCGCGAAGCTAAACTACTTTAAAAAAGAACAAGAACTCTCTGATTTTGTTATGGAGATCGATCCAAGTGAAGAAAAAGGACACTTTATGAGATGCGATGAAAATCTCGGTGCTCCTTACTGAGAAAATTTTGAACAGCTGCATAAGACATCGTTTCGACTGAAAACCCCCAGCTTTAAAAAACTTATATCAAATATTTATTAAGCAGTAATAAAAGTCTTTTAAATTAATGTTTTTTCCTTTTAATTACATCAATATTTAGGTATGCTTAAGTTATACGTGCTCCTGAATCTGAATTATACCTAACACATTTTTCCATAAAACGTCAAGTTTGCGGAACACGATTTTGCCGTACGCGCAGTTTATTAATGAACTAACCCCCACATTTGGAGAGAGTTACAAATAACATGGAATTATTTTTTAATACATACTAACAGCAACTGGTAATACAAATACTTCGTATTTGCCAAAGAGGGCAAAAAATAAAGGGCCAACAACAAGGCTTACAGTGAATGCTTAAGTTATCATACAAAAAAGGTATTCTTATTACAAACACAAACTTCATGTGACATGTAATAAGTTCTTATACTACGAATCCTACTGCCAATAAGTCTTATTAATTGGTTCTTCTTTCAATAATACCTATTATTGTAAAATTGCATCTCGGTGTTACATTGAAATCTATGATTAGCGTGTGATTTCCCCATAATCCTGTTTTATGCTCGAAGTTGTCAAGAAAATGACGTTGTTAACACATGTGAGCCATCAGAAGTTTCGGTAGGTGCTTGTTAACGCCATGTGTATTTACAGTTTGGAAAGACAAAATTGACAAGCTGCGACATTGCAGTCTTGTGTGCGGTTATCACAACAACTGCTGAATCCAGTTTGTAAGGCGTAGCTGTAGTTTCGACCATGCTGGAAATCCATTACTGAGTGTTAAAATCAAGTTTCATCTGTAATTGTTATTGAGAGGAGTGTTCCATGACGACTGGATATAACAGAAAATGCATATAATTAAAAAAATTATTCAAAGTGCTACATAGCTTCTCAAAATAAGTAACGAAGAAATTTCCACTCGTCCCCTAAATAGGTATCAAAATCATTAAGAAAATGTTTAGGCTAGAACCATAAAAGCTATTACATACTATACGACTGATTAAGATCACGTTTACATGATCCTAATATTCTCTCAAATGAGTCGATTTAATTTTATGTCACTTGAAGCAGGGAATACTTACAAAATTAATGGAAATAATAAAAGTTATTAATATTTTATGGAAGTATTTTGTACTTTGTTTAATTTATGCAGCATAAATCATGTTACCGAATTATTTTAATAAATTGCTAATGTTATGCAATAATACAAACCAATAATCAGAATAAAAAGTTAAATATTTTGGAAATAAATCTAACTTAGAAACAGATTTTTCAAAATTCTGGAGTACAATCAAAAGTATTTACATTATAGAAATGCTCTTCTCTACAGATGAAGTAGTCCTATATTTGTGTCTTAGTCCAAGTGAAACTTGTTCCTCTTTATTTTATTGATTATTAATACAGAAGTATCTTTCTTCTGTAAGCTTTGAAGGAAATTCTCCCGTAATCATTAATAAATCATCTGGATTTTATTGATTATTAATGCAGGAGCATCTTTCTTCTGTAAGGTTTGAAGGAAATTCTTCCGTAATCATTAATAAAAAAGTTATTATCATAGTTCTTCCATAACGCTTTAAATATTTCAGAATCATACATATATATTATTGATGTATTACTTTGTTTAATTATTATTATTTTGTTAATTACGTATTCAATATAAGGAAAATGTTTGAGCAAATTCTTGAAGAAAGCAAAAGAAGCATTAAGGGAACTGAAAGTATATGGAGAAGCATTGTTTTATTGATCATATTTATTATTATTTATTCCAAACTCATAAGTGTTATAACTTTGTTAATATTCATGATCTAAAAGGATTGCCTCCAAGAATGCCACTTGAAATGACCTATATTAATATAAAATGCAAACTGCGAGCTTGAAATTATGTCGTAGAATAATCGCGGATATAAAATATCCCTGGACCTTATAAAACAATGTTAATAAGGTATCGGTTGCTACATTTGCAGTGGTTACCTAAGATTCTTTGATTTATTTTTTCCATTTAGCATCTTCTCATGTATGTAAACCCATTCTCTTATCTAAACGTGCGAAAAATTCTGAAACCATGGTTGAAAATCTATAGATCAACCATTTCTCAGCTAATAATTAACCAGAAGCGTGCATTGCTGAATGTCATCGTTATTCAAGAAATCACACTGAATTCAGAACACGCAAACTTCACAAACAAATAGGAGAAGGTACAATCTTCAGATCTCCACCTGAAAACCTTCCATTTATTGTTGCGTTAATTACCACTTTGTCGTCGCATTGATATTCGGTGCTCAAAACAGTAGAATTCCTCTCTCATTAAATTTGCATTTTGCCAGAATTTTCAACTCCCCGCTGGCAGCACTCCGGCTTACCTCTAATCCTCCAGAGCCTGGAAGAGTGCACAAGGCCACATAGATCCGTATGATAAACCAATAGCTTCAGTTTACCTTTAATAACAAGTGCAGAATATGGGGAATTAAGGCTACCAATTTTAATCTGGACTCCCGATAACAGCATAGATGCGTCTATATTCGCCAGGGAACGACTGCCTCATTAATTATTATGCATAAACTGTGCTAATTATCCCCCTCGTCGTTAAACGCAAGTCCGGGTTTGTTGGTTTGAAGTGTGAATAAATTTGTTCAATGAACTGGAACCTTATTATGGTTGTGTATATTTTATTATTGGCTCTGAGTGCAGGTTAACCGACTGCGTAGAATGCTTGCTGCATTAAGAAGTTGAATGGTTCCAGCGTAAACGAATAACACTATGAAAGAGGCAGTTGATTACGGATGGGTACATTACTTTACGGTATTTAATTGTATTTTTTCTAATCGTCTCACATCGAAAATTTTCCCGAAAAATTACAATAAACCGGGTGGAAAAGCAAATGAATTAGGTGAGCCACACAGATATTTCAAACTCAAATTATTCTAATTGTGTTTTCCTCTTTATGCATTAAAACTTCGGACTTGTGATTAATTCATGGAGGAGTTACTAATATTCTTGTTTTTTTCCGTAATGCAACACATACTTTAAGACACTATCAAAATAATGGAAATGAATGTGAATGACATGTAAATTTGCTTAAAATGTTCATGATTGATCACAATAATTGATTGTATTTTTAAGAGTAGAATAAACACGCTCTTGATCTTGTGTAAGTTCTCGCTTCCTGAAATGGGTTTTTGTCTTAACAATTTGCAAAGTAATGACGATTTTCTCCCTTGCTTTTAAGTTAGCCTTTTAGTACACTTCGCATTGTTCTATTGTGATTTTTTAATCTTGAACACAAAGTGTTGCTTTTTATTTTGAGTAGACATGGATAATGATTAATGACATGTATAATATCTCCTTAAATGTGCATTCCTGATTAAAATAAAACATGATAAAAAGCAAATTTAAATTTTATGCTTGCATCAGAAGTAAGCAGAAAATGGGTACATCAGATGTAAGCGGAAAATGGGTACATTACTTTACAGTAAATGGGTATATCGTGTATACGTAAAACATGGTTCAATAACGCCGAAGTTTTACATATCTAGTTAGAATTGGCTCGAGACATTCTTCGATACTTCGAATTTCAGTATACTCTTTTCAGGTACGTGCTAGCATTAAGAAACTCGTTTTAAACTTGTTCAGCTTATATATACATGTAAGATAAATCATAGAGCAAACTTCTGATTTTAACTGGCAATTGCCCCCTTACAGTCTCAATTTTAATTTGAGTATTTCCCCTTTCCTAAATAGAGTAATTTCTTATAATATATTAATATCAACTGCGTCTACATAACACTGCGATGTAGATAGGTTTTAGACAACTAGTGAATAAGTTTTCAGTTGAAATCAAAACGTTTTGGGGGAACCAAAATCTATTGACACTGTCCAAGGATTTCTTTTTAATGAGTAGCCGTTTCCCGCTTGCTTGCTTCCAGTGTGCAGTAGTGAATTAAGTTAGCTGGTGCACAAACTTCAATGTCTTTCAATGAAAAAAGTTTTTTTTTAATTTATTTTTTGTTAATGGCGGGCACTAGCCGTTTTAGGCTTTCGCCATTACTAAGGCCAGAAGTGGTGGTCATTTTATTGTGCAGGCACCTAAGAGGTAGCCACCGTACATCGTATAAGAAGAAAAAACTTTAACTTTCGATTTTGTGTAAGTAAAATTCGGTCTTCTTGTCCTTGGCCGAATTGTTTGTTTTTGCGTACAGACTGTAAATTTTAATTGTAAAAATTATATTTTAACTGTCTTTAACTATATTTGGTGTTTTAGTTTTTTTAGCCCAAGGGAGTGTTAGGTCAGAAGGGCCATTCATTTCGTTTTGGCATTTTGCGTCGATTCACTGTAAATGTCCGTATCACTTTTCAAACTGTTGCCACCAAATATTATCGCCGTTTGTACATTTAAAGAAATTAATAAGTGAAGAATCTGCATAAATATAAGTGTGATTCTCGCATTGTCATAAAACAACAGTACCTAGGGCCATCAAATTTTGACTAACGTAATCCTCCTCCGAATATGGGAAGCTGGATGTCCAAATTTGGAATTTGTTTTATTATCGATTTCATATTTTATAACACTTTAACGAATTTTTGATTAACGAACTCAACGATCTGAAAGTTGTGCAGAAAAAAATTTTTTATCTCCAGCGCGCGAGACTGTGTATCGGAAATTCTAAAGATATGCTCATTTTAAAATTATTTTGTGATATTGCTCTTGAACTGAATCTTATGGTTTAATGCAAAGAACGTGATATTTAATAAGCAAAGGTAACACAAAAAATGTTTAAAAAAAGGCACTTTCAAAATCAGAAAACTTTAAAATTTTTTTTATTTTATTTTTCATTTATTATTATTATTATTGTTGTTGTATTTTACGATTTTTAATGAAGGTGTTTGGTATTTTTGCCTTGCCGCAAAATGAGAGCTGAATTGATTGAATGAGAAATGTATCTGCAATGAAATTCGAAGAAATAAGTTTAAATGAAGCGTAACAAAAGTAAATTTAATTTAATAGGCCGTTCTAGGAAGTCATGTAATGTCCACATCAGATATTTTTATATCCAATAATTATATTATTATTTGCAACATTATTTTTAACTTTACAATAAAATTTATGCATATTATCTGGGATAAAATAGTTTATGTACTTAATCTGAGATAACAGTGGACCACGTACTCACATTCTTGCATTTTCGCTAATGCATTATTGTTAGTCGATTTTCCCCCGGTGAGTTTTGTGCTATTCATCACCTCAGGGTTAAGTCATTCCAGCACTACAAACAGCAATACATACCTGACTTGATAAATAATCATTTTCTCAATCAAATGTAATATATAATGCTCTTTTACATTTTGTGTACTGTTGTAGCCCACGATAAAATTATAGGAAGTATACTTCTTTCAATGGTACCGTAATTATATTCAATCGGAAGTTGTTCTAATTTGTTTGATGATGTGAAAATCATCTTCACTGAAACCTACATGAAATAGCAATCAATCAGTTTGTATAATCAGATAATATCAAAGAAAGTGTGGTTATTTAATTTTTAGGTAGTTATTTTAACCTCATACGAACACCAAGAAGGAGTTGAATAAAAGCATATGATAACAGATGTTCATTTATTGTGATTAACATAATCTTCTTGGGAAAAGTAGCTTTCCTCGTTCAATTTAAAAGTGGTCCATTTACTAACAGGAAATCATATATTAAGCATATCACTTCGAAATTTTGCTTGTAAAATTATAGAAATTTTATCTATAAACAAACAAAGCGTAATGAAAATTTATTCGCTCGCATTTTTAAGCTAGGTGGACCCTATAAAAATTATAACGTTTCCAGAATCTTTTCCGCCCACAACGTCAAAGCTACTTTCATAAATTCCCGCATGTTTTTTAAGAGACTGTAATGTTTAATTGTAATGTATTTAACTGTAAAAAACAAATCTAATTTAAGAAAGTCATGAAGGAACTCTGCATAATTTTATTAGAACAAAATAAATGAAAGTCATGAACAAACTCTGCATAATTTTATTAGAACAAAATAAATGAAAGTCATGAACGAACTCTGCATAATTTTATTAGAACAAAATAAATGAAAGTCATGAACGAACTCTGCATAATTTTATTAGAACAAAATAAATGAAAGTCATGAACAAATTCTGCATAATTTTATTAGAACAAAATAAATGAAAGTCATGAACAAACTCTGCATAATTTTATTAGAACAAAATAAATGAAAGTTATGAACAAACTCTGCATAATTTTATTAGAAAAAAATAAATGAAAGTCATGAACGAACTCTGCATAATTTTATTAGAACAAAATAAATGAAAGTCATGAACGAACTCTGCATAATTTTATTAGAATAAAATAAATGAGAGTCATGAACGAACTCTGCATAATATTATTAGTACAAACTAAATGAAAGTCATGAACGAACTCCGCATAATTTTATTAGAACAAAAAATCTAAACTATAAATTTTTTATAAAAATTGCAAGAAGCAACATAAAAAAATGGCCATTCCAGTTTCGTTTTTTCATTATAAATTTTTTAAATTTCATAAATATACTTAACGTACAAGGTTACCAGCTACTTTATGCACGCATTTCCTTAAAAATACATCAGCTTACATCATAAAGTGTTTAACTCAGGTACCATTGGCACTACCCCAAAGTCAAAAAAGTGCATTATTTATAATTTAATTTTAATGTCATTAAATTTCTTTATTATTTTCTGAAGTTTCTGGCAGTTTTCAATAAGAGAGTTGCATGTAAAAATTATTATGCAATAACAAAAATTCCATTTTTCTTAGAACCAGGTGTATTAAAAATTTCAAAACAAGCTTAAAAATGAACATTTCTTAAAAGAAAAGTCTATCAAAATGGACCTATTTATGGTTTAGTGCCTAGTAGTATGATTTTTATATTTTAATAATTGCCTGTACGTGAATTTCAGGAGCATTTTTCTGTGGGGCAATCTTTTAACAAGAACTTCTTTGAGCAAATTAATTGCAGAATTTCACATCTTAAAATTGAAAATACTTAATTACGCTTGAAAGAACAGTTTATTTCAAAAGAGGGCTTATTATTGTGCTTTTTAAATAACGTAACAGCATTACTCTATGTTAATAATAATATAATTAATATTATAACTTGAATAATACACACTTGAAAATAGCTATCAGGATGCTAAAATAGGTAAAGATACTAAGTATCTAACAGTTTGTCTGTAGAGGGTAGAATATGAAAAATTATTAATAAATTTATTAATTATTTAAAGTTAGGAAGATTATGAAATGCTGTAGCTTAATTAATTCTCTTTTCGTCTCGGTAATCTACGGCTAGATTTTTAAAAAGACTTAGTTGCATCAGAAAAATTAGTTGCAAGTTGAAGAATTCGCTTTCGATTTTTAAAAGCTGAAGCGTTTTAATTCTTAGCTGCTGAATCATATCCTAGCTTATATACATTTTTTATGTTCATAAGAAAAGCATAGCACGTATGTAACTCGTGTTTTAATGCAGTAAAATCTAGAATGTAAGACTAACCCGCATGTAAAAATGATCTTCCGTTTTTGAAGTTATATCAAGAAAATATAAATGGTTTGCTTGTAAAATGGCTTTATACGCATAAGATCGTTATAATATGTTAGGATCTTGTTTAAGATTTATAATTAAGTGGTGAAAATAGCATGCCTTGAGGTAAAATACGTAAATATATTAGCTTAAACGTTTTTTAGAAGTGGGACATTATTTTTTTTAATGGCCGAGCGCTTTATTTAATAGCCATTAGTCTTGGGCCACTGCAAGGGCCAGAAATGGTGGCCATTTTATTATGGAAGCGCCTAATCAGTGATCCCCATTATTGCCTCCTATGAAGCGACGGACAGTTACAACCAAGCCTTCTCCGGGGTTCGAACCCTAACCCATCGCTACGGCGGTCCGGGTCACTAACCAATATATAGGCTGGGCAGCAAGTGGAATATTATTCCTAATATATATTGTATAATGTTTGGTTGCACGTGTAAGCCGAACATAAATTTTAGAAGTGCATGTTAAGAAAACAAAAATATCTTGTATCAGAATCAACAAAATACATACTTGATAATTAGTATATAGTTTCTTATTAATTTTATTTAAGAGAATTTTAAGGTAACTATATAAAAGTATGGAGAATCCACAAAATGTACAAGCTTAAACAAGCTACATAAATTTGTTTAATATACTATTAATACGAAGAAAATTTGAAAAGAATGGTCTTTTTGAGTTGAGCACTAAACTGTAGTGGTATGAATAGCTTTATATTTCCTGATACCATAAATATCTTTTATATGTTTTTGAAGCCTATACGCCTAAACAAAGTAAGTATCAAGTTGTACATGTGGAGGGATAGGAAAAGAGATTGAGATTTTGAGGCTTACGGAGACAACGGATAAAAGAAACACGGACGTAGACGGAAGAATAAAACTTCAGAAATCCGGCTTAAACATATAAGGCTTAGTTCACGTTTTCTTTCAATCCTTTGCTTACACGAAGAAAAGAAGTTCTTTCAAATACCAAAATGATGAAAAGGCTTAGATAGCCATTGGTCATGACTCCCATTTGCACTAGAACTTCATTCTTTTCCTTTAGTTACTTCAACTTGACAATTTTAGAAAGTTTTCTTTTCCATTCTTTAAGGATTAACTCTCAAAAAAAACTTTCAGTTCTCTTATGCTAAACACTCTTCTATTTCTGTTATTTATATGTATATTAAAGCAATTTAGAGACAACGTGAGAAATATTATTTTTTCGTTCACGCATTTGGACAGATTCCAAACCAAAATAAAAGAAAAGCAAAAGATTTTCCATCACGAATGCTCTGGAAAAAGTTCTCTTTTTGCAATTAGACACAATTTATTTTTATTTATTGCCATCTGCCTGAGATGCGCGAAACATATGGCCTCATTTCGATCTTCTTGCATGATAATAATTTATCCACATCTGGAACAAAAAATACCACGTGCAAACATTAAAAGTAGAAGTAACACGGGTCTTAAATTGATATTAAAGTATACCGACTCTTAAATTATTCTTTTACTCACTTATGAAAAATGAAGAGCCACTTCATTATGAATCTAAAGAAGCTAATTATCGGTAGCTTGCTATAAAAATAACATGTGACATGCACAAAATAATTTTGAAATTGTTTTCTTGAGTGCCTCCTAGAGCAGAAGTTTAGAACTGCAATTCGATTCTATCCAGTATATAAATAATGCCTGAAATCTTTTCTGAAATTCATTTCTCCTTAATACAAAATAATTAATTATATTAATTAATATATCTGCATAGTAAGCAACAATAATTTATTTGGCACATTAGCAGAAACCTGTATTACTAAATATCCCTAACATTTGAAGGTCTATAAACCAAGAAACTTCAATTACTACTTTAGTTTTTTTAGTATTTGGAGAAATATAAATAAAAAAACTTCCATTACTGCTTCAGTTTCTTTAGTATTTGAAGAAATATAAACCAATTAGATCGTATTAGAATTACCATAACGGCTCAGACCTAAAATGGAATAGATGCTTTAAAATACTTTTCAAAAGTCGCTTCCCTGTTGCACACCCTTTCGATTTAAAATATTCCTAGGATTATTTATCGGGTATTTTTTTCATTAAAATGTATATTTTGTATATTT
>KK120927.1:1089499-1113980 GCA_000611955.2 Stegodyphus mimosarum
TTCCCTACAGTTATATTTCTTGCACAAAGTCTTCAACATATTCAAACTCATATATATAATGCGATCCTTCTTTATATACATGCAGGATCATTTTGTTTGTTTCGTCTTCCGTTATTCAGGCTAACACAGTGTCTCTGGATAATAACAGTTTTCTTCTGTTTAAAACTTTTTACCATTATTATTCCTCAGCAGAAATTTCTGCGTGCAATAATCGAAAAATAATAATAAAACTTCTTAAATTTACATATTTTTTTAGTGTGAAATTCAAAACAAATGAAATAAATATTAATTATTAGTGAAAGTATGAAATAAATTTTTTAAACAGATTATTTGTGAAGTGCAGCTGAATTATATTTTTAAATGCTTTACACATTTAGCAGTTATTTTAATATCAAGAGGAAAGCTCATATTATAAATTTATAAACTATTAAAACAGTCCAAAATCTTCGTGTGGAAATTTCTTATTTACGATGAGTAATTTACCCAAAATAATAATTAACCATTTTTTGTAATTTTACATGAATTTAAATAGCCATTTTTTTCGCCATATAAGAAGATGCAAAAATTTGGCAGTTTAACAAATCTTTTAAATACATCATTAGGTGCTGCAAAACTATCAACTAAAGATTTTTATATTTCACTTCAATTTGTTGAAATTTTAAATTCACAGAATAAAAATACATTTCTAAATTTCTCACCCTTATCATACAGCAAAGTGATCTTTGCATGAAATGTCTTGTAGAGATATCGGGTGTTTAGAAGCAGGAGACAGGAAAAATGAGCAACGCCTTCGCCGGGAATCGAACCACACACCTCTGGAATACGCGCCCAGCGTGCTGATCACTACACCACGAAGGCATGCTAATAAAACGGAAGAAATACCTTATATACTCCCACCTTTGAAGGGCGACTGGGGTTTTGGGGTCCCAATCGCCAAATCCCGATGGTGGAGAATCATTCATCATTCACCACATTTTTTGTTCGGGAGCCAGTGTAGAGACATTAGGCATTTAGAAGCAGGAGGCACGAAAAATAAGCAACGCCTTCGTCTGTAATCAAACCGCGAACCTCTCGGTTACGCGTCGAGCATGCTGACCACTACACCACGAAGGCATGCGAAGAAGGCGGGATAAATACCGTACAGTCTGTTCGATATGTTTGGCTGTAAAACTCGTAACTTTTATTATTTTAATAAATTAACTTTCAGTTTTATTATTATGCAATTACTGTGTCTAGTGTTATCAGATTTTTCAATGAAAGCAAAGATTTAAGTTTCTAAGATTCGAGCCAACATATTCAGTGCTAATGCCCTGCACTGGAAAGTCAATTAAATCACGTAAGTAAATTATGAAAGAATGAATAATTGGGTCCTTACCTAACATAACGTAAACAAATTATCAAAGATGATTTAAAAGTAAAATGCTCAACGAATACTGCTCGAATCTTCCTTTTAATATATGGCTACAAAGAATTTTGAAGTTTGATGGTTGAAATATCCCGTTGGTAGCTACATGAATAATTTCATATAAATTCCCACTCATTAATTATTAAGTAATTAAGATATGTTACGAAAAATAATTAATAATCGTCAACTGTAAAAGCATTTTTCTAAATCTATCATTTTATCAATTTTCGTTGCATACATAAACAGGAAAAGAGAATTTTAACTATACAGATAAATATATTTATTACAATGATTATTTTGCGACAGAGCACGCAATGATTAAAATTCAACGAAATAATTATTAATAACAAATCACGCGATACTCATCAGAATTGTTGTAGTTAGTTTGGCTTCCGTACTTTAAATCCCAATTTTAGGACTTTATGGCGGAATTTTCTAATCACCAATATATTCCTGAAACTAATATGGATGATCTTGAAAAGACTGTGTTTGGTCGGCCTCGAGATATTTTTGGTAAACCAATGGACAATGGATTTAAAATTATGTCTATGATAAAAATGATGTGTTCAAAACATAAATGATCACTAAATTCCAATGTATTTCTCATCGTTTTTAAATTGTTTATTTATTTAAAAGTATTAGTCGATATATTGTGATTTTTGATTTCATTACCTTTACGAAAGTATACATTTTCTTTTTTAACATTATAATGCTAGATTAACATTTTAATAGACATAAACGAAAATATATGTTTTCTTTGCCTAGGGGCACAATAACCTATGCTTCGTTAAAACAATATATGACTTTATCTTATTATTTTATGACTGCAGTATTGTTTTGTTCCTCCTCGTGAAGTAAAATACCCCGAAAAATTTCCCCATTTAGGGGAGTTTTTTTTCCTTTTTAACACTATTCTCATTTTTCTAGAAAAGAATTGTGTCCAGCTGCCCCTTAAATTAGGACATATTGGATGTGATAATTCTGATGCAATATCCGGTGATGACGTAAATGCACAATGAGGCAATGAAAAAAAGAGAAAAATATTTTTTTGTCTCCATAAAATAACATAACCTCGAGCAGCGTTTCTTCAATTCTCCCGTTACTAGAAAATATGAGAAATGTTTTTTTAAAAGAAAATCAGAAGCAGAAAAAATAACCCCGTCACGTGTATAATCAAAGCAACACGTCGCACATTTCATCCCGTTTTTGTCTTGAAGCCATGTTTGCATTTTCAAGAAACTTGTTTCTTATTTATTTACTTTTTTAAAATTCTTTATGCGTCTCAGTTTTGATTTCTCTTTTTGCGCTGGTTTATTGCGATTGATTTTGATTTAGCTGTTTACCTGTTTCTGAAAAAACAATGGCTATAACATTCTTTTTGCAATGATTAAAAACATATACAGCGGAGGAGAAATTTTGCTGTCATTTTTTTTTAATTCGTGTCAGACATTATTGTGGTTGCTCAAATTTCTAACTTATTAACCCGTCTTATTAAAGAGTTTATCATTTAAGACATCAAGAAGAGGTTTATATATTTCTTCATTTTGTGTAACCCTCTTCCTTCGGAATGACATTTTTTCTTTTACATGAATATAACATGTAAAAGAAAGTAGCTACATGTTATGTAGTTTTAAAAATTGATAGCAAATTTACAAATCTTATGAAAAGTTTTCGAAAATTAAACAGAGAATTAAATATAAAAACTTTTTAATTATTAAATATATCACAATTCGAAAACTTTTACCCACTGTACAAATACATTATTTAACAAACATTGCGAATTACAGCTACGTTTGTTTGTCTCGCCAATTCAATGCTCTAGTTACTTTTGATAGTCTTCAATTTTAGATTATTTTATTTTAGGCCTTTATTTGAGTAATGGAATAATATTATCCGAATATGATTTTTAGAGTTTGCTTCTATGCTTTTATCTAACATGGATTCAACGTGACCTCGAGAAGTCACGCGCCTTAGATCGTCACAGAATTTATAGAATTCAGTTCAGTTTTTACCACATAAGCGATTAGAGACGAAAGGTTTTTTCTTCGTAGTTTCTTAAGAGATGAAGTTTGGCTATGTTTTACAGATTTAAGAGTGCCCTTGCCCTTACATCCGAGAATGAAATATTATTCGAGACTCTGCGAGCGTCCTTGATTATGGAGTGTAACTGGACAGTTGTCCATTGCTTTTTACAATGGATTTAAATCTTTTTTAAGCAATGGATTTAAATCTGTAGAACAATCTGAAGGCAATGGCCTTAAATTAAGGGAGCAATATTTTAAAAAATATTTAATAACCAGTGATTTATAAATACCATGTGTAAATGTGTTATATTTTTCCTCATCAGTAATGTGTAGGAAATAATTTTAATTTTTATATTAATTAATTTAGTGATTAATTAGTTTTTAATTTTGCGCATTTTTAAAATATAAAAAATATTATTACTGCATATTGTCAATTCATTCTATATAATTATTTAAAATCAAGACATTTTTTGTCGAGAGAAAATAATTTAGGTGTTGGCACCAGTAACTGATGAATTTTTGCAATCACACGATTGGATTTAGATATCAAATTGTGATAGCACACAGCTTATTGGTTTAAAAAACATGCCTTTTAATAATGCTCCGTTACTTCTCAATGGAAATGTTGTTAATATTTGCAGTCTGATCAGCAATTTAACCGCTGTTTATAAATATCAGCATTATATATAGCTAAGAAAAGTTAGCTTTAGATTAGCGTTATGAAAACCTCCCTAGATTTCGAAGACGGCAACATTTTCTTTGAAAATGAAGAACTTCTATGTCCCTTCATTTTCAAAGCAAATGAAGGGACAAAATATTTGCAATGCTATTGTGCCAAAATTTGTGGTTTGAAGCAGGAGCAGAATATGCTTGGTCCTTTTAGCTCGTTTCGTTCTAGAAATATTTTTGAAGAACACGCACTTCTTCGTCTGGCATCATAGAAACAGGTAAAGTTTATGTGTAAAAATGACACTGATATAAGGATGGTTGGTTTTCCTATTTCACATTTGATTTTGTTATAATGAATAACAATAAAGTAATTTTTTATATTCTTCAAATAAAAAGAAAGAAACTCCTGTCTTGAATGATGAAAAGGCTTTCAACTTTTTAAAATTTTAATCTGAAGTAAATCGTAAAACTGATAGTAATAATTAATTTCTTGAAAATAAACTCTCAGGCAAACAAAAATCACATCCAGAAAGATGTTTTTCGAAAGTGCTTCAAATGGATTAAAAAAACAAATTATGGTTTTAAGTTCAGTTTTAATAAATTTGAAAATTTTGCTATACATTTAAAAAACATTCTGACTCATAATTAATTATAAATATATCTGAGAAATTTATTCTCATAATTTTCATTCCAAATTTAAAATAAAAAATATTGATAAGTAAAGATGCGAGTTTCCTGCCGAAGCCTAAAATAGTGAGCAAATTTTATGCATTAGTGTACTAACTCTTTCAAATTTGAGTCAGAAGTAAATGGTTCAGTAATCAATTTATTTTTCCAAGTCTCTATCAACGTCTTTCCCTCCACTTGTATCTTCTAAATCAGAGACGAGATTTCGATTTGCGCCTTCTACAAGTACGAAGCGATCAAAAGGTATTTATCGCGAACGTTAACTCAATTTCCAAAGCATGCTGGTGTCACTGGAAAATAAATTACATTGAGCAATACACGTAAGCCCTGGAGGTACCTGGAAAAATCCTATGTCGCTTTCTTGAAATTGGATTTTGTAAAAGCAGAGGGGTGTTTATGTTACAAGGAGAATGGTCGGAAAAGATTTTCCACAATTAACGAGACAGAATACTTGTTGTAATAGTCATTATTTTTAAAACTCTGGTTTTGTTAATTTCCTTTTTAATCTCTGACTGCTTAATAACACGAATTTAGAGGCAGATTTAAGACCGTGGCTCTTTGTCTTATTCTTGCTTGCTATATTTATTTAAGATATATCTCTCCAGTGCTGTTTTCCAAAGTACGCAAGGCATTTCAAAGGTACAACCATCTTTTTTACGAGTATTTTTTCATTTTTGTTCTGCAATGTTACGCTACGTTACTATGCTATCTAACATTTTGGATTTTTAGATGGCTATTAAATACCAATTTGTAAGGAATATATTCTTTTGATAAATCAAGATATATATACATAGTGTTGGAATGACATTAATCTCAGCGAAGAACAGCGTCTGTACTCGAATTGGTCACCAATTTGGGTTTTAGTTTGTTATTGAGAACCAATTTATAAATTCTTTTGATAAATTAAAATGTGTTAGAATGGCATTAATGTCAGCGATGAACAGAGTGTATACACGAACTTATAAATCAGTAGGGAGAAGTTCCTTTTTGCTGTCTCGCAGAGTCAAGAAATCCGCGTGACCTAGAAAACGAAAATCAGAACATACGTCTGCGTCGATGTTGAACAAATGCGAAAGAGGGGAGGCAAAACCCCACAACATCCACTCGACCACGCAAGTATTCTCACTGCGTAAGATTTAAGATCCTTATCTTCCACTTAGCCTGAAAAACAGCTGGCTTACAGAATGCTACCATTTCCTATTGCGTAAAACGTTTATCTTTCATATTTATAACCTCTAAAAATTAATCGCTTTAAATGCAAAAATAACACACATAATTAGTAAAATTTTAATAATACACATAGCTAATAAAATTTTAATAACACACATAACTGATATCAGAGCCGTGTCAAGGTATTTTTTCACCTGAGGCAAAATGGTAATTGAGCGCCCCTATATATATATCAAAATAGCTATATTTCTATTAAATAAAATTAACTGTATTAAATCAAAATATCATAATTCTTATAGCATAATTGTACCATAATTCTTAAAGTATTTTTTAATCGTAGCTTTATAAAGTCATAAAAATAACCAATTATTTATTATTTTCAAATGAGAATGTTAAAAAATCATTTTTGATAAATAAGAAATAACATTGAAATACTCATTGCATTTATTTCCAGGTTTTCTTGCAATTCCTCTTATTGTTTTATTAATTGAAGTTTTCGGAAGCTTATTTCCCCTAATAATAATTGGCAAATTTGAAACCGTAATTAAAGTAATTTTCAAATTCGCGTAGTCAATTTGGCGCCCCTTCGAGTGATTAACCTGAGGCAAGTGCCACCCTTGTCCCGGCGCTGACTGATATAATTAAAAATAAGCTAAATTTATAGTCACTTGATGATCAGGAACATTTATAACACTGTTGTCATTAGTAAAAGACTATTCTATGACAATATATTACATATATGATTACTGAACTGTTTGGTTTCGAGGAAACTAGTTGGTACTCACATTATGTACCATGAAAATCTTGATTAGTTTTCCTACTCGCCTGGCACAGAACTGGAATATGTTTTCACAACTTCTGCCACTTGGTAAGTGAGCTTTTAAGGAGCATTCACTGCGTAAAGTTTATTTGAATTAACACGTTTTGCTTATATCAAGTTACCCTGCTGATTATGTTTACCTGGTCTGCATTTTACTGTTCGTCTTCGTTCACCAGCATGGGGGAAAGCAGAGTAAGAAATCTAATTTAAAAGAAGAAGAATTAGCATATCCGTGAGCTTTAAGCAACTTCTGTGGTTCTACCATACACACGCGGTAGTTCTCCAAACATATGAACTGCCATTTTGCTGTTGCATAGCAGGTAATTTGCTCGTAAAATCCTGAAGGTGGGATAGAATTTAACTTGTCAGTTTTGCAGAATTTGAACTAACTGAAGGTCTTTTGAGGAGTGTAAGTAATTTTGTGTTAAGTTTACACGTTCTGCTGAAGTTTGTAGAGAGCTTTAGTTTCCTACATATTATTCTTGTATTGCGCTCATTCAGCGCTCTGGGAATTATTGTAGAAGTCGAGACAAAAGTTCTTCTTTCAGGCTTGAACAAAAGAATAGCTTTAATTTCAGGAAATGAAAGCTTAAATTTATAACTGAACATTTTCTGTAAAACTTAAAAATACCAAATCCAACATAGTCAAAATCACATGAGGCATATTTCAAGATTATTTTGCTGGATAAATGAATATTATTTAAAATACAGGAAGACAGATATTCAATTCGCCAATCAGCTCTAAACTCTTAGAAATAGCTGTTTTACAATATTGTTTTCTTTATCCGGGAAAAATGCTTGATTTGAATCTAAAATGTATTCAGCTATAGAGCTCATCTTCACAGGAGTTATAAGAAAAACTAAACGGGCGTTGTAAAACCTTGTGCGTTATTCTAAGAGTGAATACCTAATGAGGATAACAGATAGTTTTTGTGTTATGAAAAGATTTGCATATATATGTTTAACTGCAAACTTCAAAAATCTTTTATTTTCTAAAATTTGTAATACCTGCAATAATGACACGAATTTAAAATAAAAATATAAATAGACACATTTTCTATGAATCTCATAAATCCAAGGTATTAAAAATTTCATCAATTAGATACAATGCAAAAAAATGTTTTTAATGCAGAAAATGAATTTTTAATTGTGAAAACAACCTGTAGATAAAGAATAATTTGATAAGAAAACAAATTAAGAAGCAAAATGAAAAAGAAAATTCTGCAAGGTTTCAGATTTTTGCGGTCGCCCAGAAAGGTTTTTAATGTTTTAGGTGCTCTCCCTGCTGTTGTTACTTTCACTCCTACCAACCCATTTTTTTTAGCTGTAGATTTATTATCAAGCATAATTTTCTTCGCAGTTACGCCTATGCAATTCAACAACAAAATAACAAAAATTTTAAGCATGTGTTTAAAGTTTCGGATGAAGAGGTAAGCTTCGGCACACATTTTTCTTTTTTTTTCTTTTTTTTTTTTTTCAGTTCTTTCTTGGTTTATCACATCAATGTACAGTTTCCTTAGTAAGATGGCTTGCAAAACTATTCTTTCTGTTTGTTTTTCCTTTTTAATTTTAACATATTGTTTGTTAAATTTATTCATTAAATATCACGTTCTTCTCACTTACGCTACATAAAATTCAGTTGAAAAAAAATTCATAAAATATTTTAAAATAGCAGATCTTTAGAATTTCCAATAGACAGTCTCGCTGGCATGAGATAAAAATGTTTTATTCCATACAATGTTGCCACTGTTCGCTTTGAAATATTTGATTTTTGTAAATAAAAATTTGTTAAGTTTTACAAATGAAATAGATAATAAAGCAAAATCCAAAATCAGAATTCGGGCTTATTCATGTAAAGGACTACGTTATTCAAAATTTGACTGTTGCAGGTACCGTCACAGTTTGATGGATATAGTACTGTTGTTCAATGCGAGAACGTACACTTATTCGTGCATATTCTTCGTTAGCGCGAAAGGGCGTTAGCCCAGAAGAGCTATTATTCTCGAAACGGCATTTTGTGTCGTATCACTATAAAAGTCTTTTTTCACATCGTTGCAAAAAAATATTATTGCCCTATAATATATCTAAATAAATTAATTAATGAAGAATCTGCATGAATGCATTTCTGTTTCCGCAAAAACCAATGATACTTAGAGCCATCAAATTTTGAATAACGTAGTAGTCCATCCGATAATGGGCACCTGGAAGCCCAAATCTTGTATTTCGGGTTTGTAATATTACCTATTTCATATTTTTTAAACTTTATGAACGAAAATTTATGAACTGATTCTAATGATCTAACTAAAAATGTGATGGACGATGATTGTCACCACAGCATTTTGGTGGACTGAGTCTCGTGTATCTTCTAATCTCCCTTCAAGTGAGGGAAAAATATAACGAATAATTATGTTTTTCCCGTAATGTACAGTTGTTAGCACATTTCAACTAGCCAACAAAAGATCCCTGTTTCGAATTCCATAAAAGCCATAATAGCTTTTCCCATTTTCCTGCTTCTAAGAAAACTCTTGTCTCTACAATCATTACATTCGTTCCTAACTTCAATAAAATAAGAATGCAGATTAGTCAGAAGCATGAACATTGCTTTTGATCTTGTACATGGAATGGCAACACAAGCTATGCCTCCAAGATCTTAAATTCTGAATTAGCATAACCTAACGTAACGCAACAAAAAATGGAAGGTTTAAGGCATATGCGTTTGTAACATCAAAGCATTATTTTTAAAACTTAAGTTCATTTTAAAATTAAGAAATAAAACAATACTTTAAAATTTGTTATTTAAAATATTGTAATTACATACATCTCCTTGCTTTCTCTAAATTCATAAAACATACAGCGCAATGAAAATTAAAAGCGAAATACAAATCTTAGCAATCCAAAATGATCAATCTTTGAAATGAAAGTAGTAGTTTTAAGTTGTTATCCTGACAGAACTTAACAGTATATACATTTGTAGCGTCAAAAACAACAACAAAAACTTAAACAGGGCCACTAAAATGCGGAAACTCCTTTGTAACTAACGTTTATAATGTTTCAGAACCGTAACATGAAGTATGCGGAAGTGTCCAAGTTTACGATAAGTTCTAGACCTCCCATTAAAACAGAATGACTTTGGTTTGAGAAAAGGGAAAATGGGTTATGATAAGGGAATCTCGAATTTGGCTTTTGGGAGTACTTAATCCTTGTAAGTATTTACGGCGGTGGATCGTAAAATTAGAATGTCACCCGGTCTAGTTTTATTATCGATGGAAAGAACAGATTACCGCTCTTAAAAGTACAGGCCAATCTTTTATAACGGAGTTCTGAGTATATCCCAAGAACAGGCTGTATGGAGATTTCGATAGTTCGGTAGAGAAGACATTTTCATTTACGTTTCTTCATATTTGTATTTTAGGATAAGAAGTATAGTTTCGTAGTGAATAGTAGTGAATTAAAATATTATAATTTTGAAATTGGGATGTGAAAATTGATTAAATAGAAATGTACATTTTTATTTTTGTCCTAGAAAAAAGCAAAAGGAAGTTAATGAAATGAGAGGCAATTGTAAAATTTACTATTTAAAGAAATAAGAAGCAGTTAATCCAAACGCAATCAAAATTTACAGCTAGTGTAAATACTTCAAACGTAAAATGCAATTTTACATTATATGTCATATTCAAGTTATTTATGCTAGCTGTAAATTAGAATTACCACTAGGATAAATATATAACATTTGGGTGTGTTATGCAATCATTCAACAGTGACATAACGTTTCGTTTAAAAGTTTAAAATAACAACTGAAACTTCAGAAGCGTGTAAAAGACCCTTTATTTAAAACTCAATAAAAAAGAAGGCACACCTGGGACTTACAACTCACCCGACCACTTGTGGCGAGATAAGGTTAAGTACAGTAAGTTCAAATGTAAACTTTAAATTTAAATAAATTAATAGCCGAAGGCTACACAAATTAATTTAAGCGAAATTGGCTCAAAACTTAACCGGCATGTATACTGAACTATCGGTAATTCCGATGCAAGGCCGAAGACTACAAATCTTATTTTATCTAACAACCTAGTAACGTGGCCTCGAGAGGCAGAACATGCTCTGTCTTACAATCTAAAAACCTAGCCTTAAATACGTGAGAACTAATTTTCATTCTGGCGGGAAACGAAAGGGAGTAATAACAGTAAAGATCCAAAACATAAGACTGTTTAATTAACATAAAGGAACCGTAAAAACACTTTAAAAATGAAGAAAATAAAAATTAATTTCACATTATGTCCCCCAACAGAATACTGAAAATGAAGGAAAAAGAGAAAATAATACTTACTGAATTAATTGCCTAATTTGTCGATAAATTCGCTCGCATTGTTGCAACAGTTGTCATCTCCGCGGATGATGAATTCTATGATAGCTTAATGCAATGCAATTGTAATCCCATATATTCGGAAAGTCCTTGTTAAATAAATTTCTAACATCACTGTTTCTCCTTTATTTCAGTCATGTATGCAAATGAGTTTACAGAAGAATATAAGCACTGCCCGCTGAATTTAAAAGCTAGAATGTAGTCTGTTAAGCAGTGTAGATCAGTACTGATAGCCGGCTTTTAGCAACCAAATTGCTTTACCTGCCATGAGCTCAGTGTTAGAAGCTAGCTGAGGGATCAATTATATTTTGTAAACCTTTTATGAGATATACGCGTAGAGTTACTCATCGGATATCCTAAGAGAATAACGTATTCATCTGTGCAGTCCAGCGATCGAGAATATGTACGTGTACTTAATTCCTTACAGTCCTTAGATACGTTGGTTTCTCACTAGAAATAATAATTTTTTATTAAAAGACAATTTTTTCGTATCTATTTTGCGATACTCTTGCTTGAAAAAAGGGCTGCAAGAGAATTCATTACTCGCTAAAGAGAGGTACGTGAGCCATTTGAGATTTAGATCGTCCTAATAAGTTCTATAAATTTTAATATTAACAAACCTCGTAAGATCTAGAACTACAAGCTGTAAATTCTAATAAAATTTACTTAATTACAAACTAGAAGTTTCACGACCCTGTAGCTCTGCAAAAGAACTTGCCTAATCAATTCAAATTTAAGTCATTCTAGTAATACTACTAGTGATTAGCGTATATTGTTACTGAAATATTAAAATATTTCAAGCCATCTATTTGAGATGAAACTTTGCTGCGATTTGTCAAACATTTATTATACAATGCTTTTAATTTTAGAGCCATTTTTATTACCTGCGTTAGGCTGGCAGGGTATTTATCATGATCCTAGCTTGAGAAAGGTTGCTATGCCATTTCAAGAGCCCTAACATCTTTTAGTTTCCTCCGGTCTGGTAAACAGTTACTTATCAAAGTGTTGTTGTTCGACGTGATATAAAAATTTTAATTTAAGCTTAAAATTTTATCCACATTTGCATTACAAACCGAAAGTTTAAAAGTCATAACATTTGCATCTTAATAATTTATATCCCTGTTTTAAACATTAATAGTATATGTAATCAATTACATCCATAATTTTTATAAATATCTGCATGATTATTGTAGTTAATCAAATGTGTTTCTAACTTCATAAACCATGTACCACGGTACATAATAACCATCTGATTTTTTACAATACATTAATAATTAAATTTTTGCACATTATTAATAGTTTTTACTTCCTTGTACGAAGTAAAGGAAGTATTGCAATCACGAAAAATTCCGGGTATCATATTTCAACGCAAATACCGATTTTGACCGCTATCGAATGCAATATAACGATGTTTCTGCGTGTCATCTGTACGTAAGAACAGAATAAAGGACTCTTTTCCCCAAAATGAATTATAAAACTGATTTAAACTGGAGATTTTTTCGTGGCGTCTGTACGTATGTATGTATCTCGCACAACTCAAAAAGCAGTAGTCTCAGAACGTTGAAATTTTGTATATAAGACTACTACAACATATAGTAGTGCACCTCGCTTTTTGATTGAAATCGGCCGCATCAAAAGCATACATATATAACCACTCTTGGTACCTCGGCTCCATGAGCTCAGTTTTTTTTATTCTTATATGTTCGTAAATTGGGCATTTTTTACTTTAAAAATGATTGAATTATGTTTTACTTATTTTCCGGTTAAGGATTTTATGCGTTAATTAATCTGAACGCAATAGTTGTAGAACTATGAACAATTTAAAAGTGCTGCTAAGCCTATTTCTTTTACCATAGCAGCCGTATTTGTTTACAATTTAAACTTAACAGAAGAGTGAATTAATTCTTTCTGCAACTTCAGTTTCTTTTTGAGTGATAAATTTGAGTTTTTTCTTCAGGGTCTATCGAGCGGGACGGAAAGGAAACTTTTAGTTTCGTGCACCGAAAAAATCTGCCTTCTTTGCTTGCTGGCCGAAATGCTGGCTGTTGCGTAGAAACTCTAATTTTAATTGTAAAAATTGGTTTTTTAATTGTTTTAATTGTATTTCTTGTTTTATGTTTTCTATGCCTTTCAATTTTTAATGAAGATATTTTGAGTTTTTATTTATTTTTCCCTTGTCAATTTAATTGATTGAATGAGAAATATATCACTCATGAAATTCGAGGAAATAAAGTTAAATGAAATGTAGGCAAAAATGCATTTAATTTAATATTCTGTACAAGGAAGTCTTGTGATGTACACATCAGATTTTTTATTTATAGTAACTAGAAAAAGAAGGAAAAAATAAAATTAAATATTTGTAAATAAATTCTAAGAAATTATATATAATAATGAATATATGCAACACCATGTTTCAAACTTTTATAGCAAAGGAACAGTAGGACAGAGATTTACAAAAACAAACTTTCTTATCTTACATTTATTCATACACATGTATTAAAAATTAGTTAAATTTAAACTTTATTTTATTATTTGTGGATGATTTAAGATTAAATAGCTCAGAAATTTTGAAAGTAGCTCACTAGAAGGTACTACATGTTGTAACAAATTATACTGTATACTGTTCGTCAGAATTAAATGATATTAACAGAAATAAAACTAAACAGTTACTTATTCAAAATTATTTAAAACTATTTGTACAAAGTATTACTTAACATAATTTATCACGTAAAATCACTTGAGTAATCTCAAAATATTAAAATTGAGAGTCAAATGTATAGAAATTTAAAAGTTTGAAAAAAATGGTTTCTTCTGCTTCGCAATAAATACTTCTTTAATATGGTTTAACATTCTCTCTGACAGAAATGCAAACCTAACATTTCCGACTTTACAAATATTTAACAAGCTGTTGATCAAATGTTGTGGAATTTCATGCCACTCTTCCGAAAGCGCATGTTTTTTATCTTTGGGGTTCGAGGAGACGACTGACCCTCTGCAGTTAGACGGCTTAAAGCTCCCGCATATGTTGAATTGATTTCAAGCTAAGCGAGTAAGCTGCTAGTTCATTGAAGTAATATTTTTTGTTTCCAGTTACTCTGACACCAGAAATGCTCTATGAAGATAGGAATTGTGATATGTTAAGCAAAACATCTGAGCAAACAACATCTTGAAATGGCTGTACATTGTAATACAGGCCCTCGTCCACATATCTATGACCAGTTATAGAACCTGCACCAAACATATGCAACTTGGTTGGCATAAATATTGATAGTTCGATCCTAAATCATGAAACCACTTCGATAAAGTCTACATCTTTCATGAACAAGGAATAGCAAGTTGATTGTTCTTTAGTTTGTTCAGGTCACTACACTTCTAAAATTATACTAGAGGTTATATCTAGACTCGTCGGCAAAAAGTACAGGCCCCAATTCAAAATTCAGTATCATTGAATACAACGATACCACCGCCTTAAAATAGTCCATTTGGAACATGAAGTGAATGAAACACAAACAAAGTCCTGCCACAACCAGCTTTGTGAGGCCTTCATGCGTGCAACGGATGGTTCGAGTTCTTCTGTTAGTCAACAAATTCTCCTACAGTGACTTAACTGTTTCTTCCAACTGACTGTGATATAAAACTGTTTTCGGATGCAATTGTTCCTCTTGCCCGGCTTTGATTAAGCTGTCTACAAATTGATTTACTGCTTTAGAAGTTGCATTTTCTTCACATGACACTTCCCTTCCAACCAGCAGGAAATTTCGCTAAGAAATCCCAAGTTTCCAAAACCACCCGTGAGAAGGAGGTATTTTCTTTATTTTAATGCCAAAATGTTCCTAATGTTCCTACTACATTTTATTTGTATTTGCTTAAATGAGGTTTCTGTATGAGCTGTAAGAGCTGTATTGCTGTATGAGCTTTTAATATATTGCATTACGTTTTTGGACGTATATCAAGATGCACGCATATATACTTTCTTAAAACTACTACAAAAGGCCTTGTATGTACATCTCTAACCCCTCAGAGGATTGAGGGATATTCAGATTTTGATCTCCACTTGTATTTACTACCTTTAATTGAAGAGTCCATTAATTGACTTCCAATTTTGTTTTCATTTAAATGAGACCTTCTGAGTCATAACTAATGTATACTAATCACTGTCAGAAATGATATTAAATTGAAACAATGCTATGTACTCATATTTGTCTTCTATGCAACACGATGTTAGTGGCCTAATTTGCATATTTCATACACAAATCTATGTGGCGAAATTCATTTCTGATTTCAGTTGCAGATAATTAATATAAATAATTGCAACATTAGACATTAGTTGTAAACTTTTATCAGTGCGTTTACTTTTTAGATGACCTTTTAGTTTTGAAGAGCAGTGTCTCTTGAGATATTCAGAATTCTGTGCTCCTGGGTACATGCAGTGCTCTAGAAGAAGTTAGGATTTGTGCCGGCCGAATATTTCCAACCGATGAAAACGGATATGTTATACAAACAGAGAGCAAGTAATGCATTAGCTTGATAAATAGGAACTACCAAAATAAAATATCCGGACCCAACTTGCATGCGCAAAAGCTTCGGAACCCTGCGTGGTAGAGTGCAAGGTCGTTGTGCAGCATGAACCTTTGCTTGTGTCTAAACAGTCGTAAGGGAGGGGTACCACCATCAGCTGGACGAAAAGGCGAATAAATGCCACCTAAAGGTATGCTACAAGCAAATTTTACTTGTTCTTCATTTGGGTCTTACATTCTTGAGCGATGGATAAGTGCTACACAAGTTTTTTAATAGCATGCAAAAATCACTGCCTTGGGTACATCGTCCTTCTCCACATTGATTATTCATTAAATCTGGTCATCTTAGACTCTCAGATGTTTCTCCTTTTGCACCGCCTTTTAACAGGCATAAAAACAGTTTCTTGTCCAGGATACTTTGATTCACATTCTTAGTGTTTGCTTAAACCACTATGATACTAACTTTCACCATCGTAGGAATTAAAAACATATAGAGAAAAGCGCATCGATTTATGGGATGATAATTTCCGAATAATATGTATTTCGTCTTACCGTCTATTATTTATTTGTTTATATTAAAATCATCTGATGATTATGACATGACCCAATAGAAATAGCTTCTTTTATCCTAAACTTTAAACCTAACTTTGCATTTGGAACTCTTTTTTAATATTACGATTCTGAGAAAAATAATCGTTATATTTGCGTTTATATTACGGAACTCGTTTTTTACTTTTTCCTTGAAAATTTTCTGTAGCTTCAGAAACTGTCGCTCATTTGGCAAGAACTCAAGAAATTCTGATTTTCTTCTCCTTTTCGCTTTCTTCTTTTTTCCAAAGTCTCGAATTTTCGTTTCTGCATAATACGAAAGTAAGGTAGCAACATCGAACGCTCTCAGATACTTTCCTTCCTTACAAAT
The DNA here is from genome assembly GCA_000611955.2 of Stegodyphus mimosarum. Taxonomy (NCBI): domain Eukaryota; kingdom Metazoa; phylum Arthropoda; class Arachnida; order Araneae; family Eresidae; genus Stegodyphus; species Stegodyphus mimosarum. Next base: position 1,106,074 of record KK120927.1, read on the forward strand.
AATGCATGAACTACGATTTTATTCTTATATTTCGTGCATTTCTTGTGCATTATGAAGCAGGAAAAATTTTTTTTTCCTCCTTTTTTTCCTGGAGAGCGTGGTAATTGGACTGTGCATTCTGCCTTAGGAAGCACTCCCTTCGTAATCTGAAGAATAGGAGAAGCTTCTTCTTTTGTGTTTGATTTTCCAGCCGTTATTTCGAGCGTATTCCGGGTAACATCTTTAGCCTTAGAAACACTGCTGTTGGGTATATTTTAATTTTATGGATGAGAAATCAATCTACCTTTTCAGTGATTGATATTTTAGTAATGTACGTTTTTTAAAAAAACGGTGCCCTAATAAGTTAATACTGTCTTTTCATCAACGATGAAAATTATTTAGATGGAATCAAAATTATTTGATTCCATTTGAATAATTTTTAAATAGTGTTTCAGAGTGAAATTCAAAATAATTTTCCGCCTAGAACTTCGAATAAAGAAAATTTTGATTATTGATCGCTCATCCATTGTTTATACATTAAATTCTTTGTTTTTTCATCCAGAACAAATTTCCTGTTTAATTTTGCCATATAAGAGGTGAAAATAAGGTTGGCACATTGTGGGCTTTCACTTTTAGTCTACAGAGCAGCTGGTATTTAATGTGTAGGATTGCTAACTGAAGTGTGAGAATGTTATAAAACAAACAGAAGATTTTACACACATGCACACACATATGTTTCATTTTATTTTTTTATTTATTACATTTATTCATTCAAAGTGACCCTATGTAAAATTCGTTGATGACATAAGAAATCAGATACATAATTTAAGATGTCTGCAGTTACATTCATAGTAAATGTAGAATCTATAAAGGAATTGCTAAGTGTACTTGAATAGTTTCTTGGCACCATATTGAGATTAAAATGTTGCTTCATAAAATCAAATCCTTTTCATTTCGTTTAATGTAACATTAAAGTCTCCAATCATAGTAATAAGAACATCTGTATCTACAAATTATTCCGATTTTAAAGTTCTTTTTTCTTAAAGTTCCGAATTACTGTCGAGATCTTTTACACTATAACTTTTAAGTTGCTTCCAGAAATCTGACCATTACAGTGCAGATTGTTTCCAACTCTTTTAAGCTCTGCAATTTTGAGTTAGTTCCAAATTTCTTTCTCTGTTCCCTTTCCATACCCTCACGAGTTATTCTGAAACTTTTTTATTCCTACTGTACTCATCTCCTTAAGTCTAGCAAGACTTGTTCTTCGAATAAACGACCGAGTTAGGCTACCTATGTAACGCCGTTGAAGGATTACTATTCTTCTTTTCAAGATTCTTTACATTTTTACGTCTAAAATTATTTTCACTGTTAAATTTTTTTTTCAAAAGTGTAATCCTTGAAATATCTGAATTTGAAGAATTTGAATTTTCTGAATCTGAAGTAATTTTTAAATGACTTCTACAGTCGAGTTACTGTAAAAGTCATTTAAAAATAATTCCAAGCCTTTTTACCCTATACTTTTTATGTATTCTCGACATTTCTATGCTATTTCCAAAGTTCTTTGGTTTTATTGGTTATTATAAGCGACTAAACGTTATAACAACACTTCATCATCTTGCAAAACTCGCATTTGAAATTGTGCATCGGTTTGTATTGCAAATCGCGCAGGCGCAGCAAGATAGCTTCCCCATAGCACGGGTTTAAGGTTGCCAGAAAATGGAAAGGGAAGGCAAGATTGTAAGATTTGGGGAGAAATCATCCATTTGGTCACATTTGGTAACAAAAATGGCGACATGCCATAGACGGATGGAGAGCATTCTAGAACGAATTCTTACCGGTTTTTCCCGGAAAATGTTCTCGAAGGCAGGTCAAAAGCTATATGAACCCTACCCGGAGTAGCAGTGTATCGGGAGTGTACTGTCGAGTATATCGTCGAGTATCTTGGGTGTATTGAACTCCGAGAACGATCGACCTAGTAGGGAGCTCTTTTAGTGTTTTGACGTGAGGCTGTCGTTGTAGCCTGAAGGCTGTGTTGTTGGTTGTTTCAGCGGGCTTGTCATAGTTGTTCGATGACTGTAAACGTGTTTTTTGAGCTGTTCTGAGTAGTAATGGCAAATAAATTGTGTTTTGGTACTTCTTCAAGTGTTGTCATCAATCACTCCAAATCCACGAAAGCAACAGTATTAAGTGTTTTCCGCAGAAATCAACAGCATTAAGTGTTTTCTGGACTGAATACCAGATATAATATTTTCTCGGTCTTGCGATTTTTTTACTCCCTTCCCAAGTTTTATGTAACGGGAAGGGTGGTAATACACTCACGTTTGTGAAAATTGCAACACCAAGAAGGAATCGTCATAATTGAATGCAATTTAATACACAGTTGAGTGGTAGTGGTACAAATAAATGAATAAATGTTCAAAGCAAACAAACAAGAACAAGAGATCAGAATCAGTATTTTGTGTGGCCACCACGCGCCGCAATAAGTGCTGCTACACGACGTGGCATGGAGTCAAACAAAGTTTGAATGTCTGACTGAGGAAGAGCATTCCATATCGTTTGTACGCGTACCCAAAGTTCGTCTGCAGACGCAACAGGACGAGGATCACGAGCAAGACGCCGACCAATGACATCCCACACATGTTCAATTGGCGACATATCCGGGGAACACGCAGGCCAAGGAAGAAGCTGTACCTGCTGCGCTGCAAAGAAGGATTTAACAATCCGAGCAGTATGAGGGCGGGCATTGTCCTGTTGAAATACAGCGCCTGGCAAGCTTTGAAGGAAGGGAACAGCTTCGGGCTGTAGAACTTCACGGATATACCGGTTGCTGTTCAGATTGCCCACAATTCGTAGCAATTGAGATCGTCTATGATATGCTATGGCGCCCCAGACCATAACTCCGGGTGTTCGTCCACTGTGGCGTTCGATAATGCACTCCGGAAGGTGGCGTTCACCGGCATAGCGTCTGACACGAATGCGGCCATCATGGTACCACAAATTAAAGCGGGATTCGTCAGAAAACACGACATGCTGCCAATCAGCACGCCAGTCTCTATGCTGATTGGCCCATTGTAGCCGCAGGCGGCGATGGTCGTGCGTTAGGGGGATCCTGTATAAAGGAGTCCGTGCGCGCAGTCCACACTGCAGCAGACGTCTACGAATTGATGAAGCACACAATGAAACACCTGTAGCTATTGACCACAGTGCTGCCAATTGTCTAGAGGAAGCTGTACGGTCCGTCCGCGCCATGCGGACCAGGTGTCTATCATCGCGAGCTGACGTCACATTTCGGGGTCCACTCCCGGATTTCCGAGTTGTCCGACACTCGTCCGTCCACTGCTTCCAAACGCGCATCACTGTGCTGCTGTTACGCTGCACACGAGAGGCTACTGCACGATACGACAATCCAGCTTCACGAAGGCCGATGATTCTCCCTCGTTCAAACTCTGTAAGTTGTTCAAATCTCGCTCTCTTTCGTCGACGAGGCATAAGTACAGATTGAGTTAACGTTTACCACTAGCAGATAACCACCGATAACCATACACGCCTCGCTACAGCCGTCTATTTATTCGGATCCATCAGCCGTTCAGAGGGCGCTGCTCAGCATACGCATGCGCTACGGATTTGCAATTCTAATCATTTGCATATCATGCGCTACTTTGCATTTCCTGAAAATTTCAGCTCACTCGGGTAAGTCCTTCATGGTGTTGCAATTTTCACAAACGTGAGTGTATTTTTTATCCAAAAATTCGACAGCGTGTTTTCAGTGAACAAACAGAGTTAGAGTGCCTACAGTACGTTTTTACTACTTTTACAATGATATCCCTAGGTCTGTGTGTGATATTTTTTTCGTTCACAATAATACCAAACTTCCAAATATTTCTGATTTCTGTATTTAAGATTTCTGCATTCATGTCAAGAGTTAATTAGACTTAAAATAAAATTGGACGATCAGAAAGGGTGGTTGAAGCCCATAACAGTTTTGTAGCAATCAACATAACATATTGTTGCCTATATAAATCATAGCAAATTTTTGTAGTTGAACGAGCAGTTTCCTGACACCTAAACATCGCGGGGATATACATGCAGATCCAAATGAATTTATATTTTTTGATACTGTAGAAATAACACGGAAGAAAATTAAATTATGGTATTCATTTTAAAGTATTTATTGTAAACCTATTTTAAACATTTAATTATAATTTTAATAAAAAATAAATGGGGAAATATTTGATTATGTTGGCGCAAATTTAGTAAATTCAGTGTATACAGATGGCCAGTGCCTAGTAAATAACGATTTACAGTTTCGTATTGTAGACCTTACTATGTAATGGAACAAAAAATTAGAGTTTGTTTACAAACAATCAACCGGGAGTGATACTTTACAGGCTTTTAACTCATTGTTATTAAAACCGTGGAGTTGGCGGTAGGCCGTGTGCTGGTCACATTAGATTTTTTTTTATTTGGATTAAAATGCCAAACGTTTCTTAGATATATGTTAATTGTAACTCATTTACGTAAACACGTCAGAAATGGAAGCTTTCTAATTCGTTCTTTTGTAAATGGCAATTGCTGTGAAAATTCTCATTAAAATTAATAAGCAAGTTATGAATAACTTTATTAACTCAATTTAACAAGTTATGAATAACTTGTTAAACTGAGGTTTGGATCCTAAGGAAATTATCAGAGATTAAAATTTCTGAATCATCAGAAAAATAAACTTAGGTTTTGTAATACAAAATAATAAACAAGCATGGAATATATTAAAAACCCAATGTGAATCCAAACGTGCAGAAAATCAATCATTTTAAAGCAAAAAGTTAGTCTTTTTAGCTTATCTGCCAAAATCTTACGCCCTTGATTTTGTAAAACACATCACATATTGCAAAATTCTTTTCTAACTTACAGTTATGAGTGCTTAGCCTGACTTTATTTTCGTAAATCTCGTAATTTGTTATCTCATATTATATAAAACTCCCAATTAATAAACCGCTATTTTTGCATATGCCTGACGTGGATATTTTTTGCTGTTAATTTTGAACATTATTAAATGAAAAAATAAATATCACGAGACTTAAATGCGTATTTATAATGAAGTTAACATATTTCGTTTTCGCACCAAAATTATTTACACCAGTAAATCTGGATACTTATATCCGAAGATGTATCCATATGAAATCCAATTAATTTTTAAGATGTTATTGGAATCCTTCTTTTAAGTTATTGAATCAGTTTATTTGATTTCAGTAATTTTATTAACTTTTGTATGCACGCTTAACATGCCAAACTTGGGGGTTTTAGTGAATTTTTCCTGTCTTATAAAATTTAACTCTTACTCTCTTGTACTTGATTATCTGAATTTTTGCTGCTTTATTTGTTTCGATTAGGCATCTGTAGGGTAAATAATTCTAAAGTTTAGTGTTTATTAAGCCATATGGCAGTCTAAGTTTCATTGTTGTAATTTTTAGTTTAGAAACAAAGGCAACTCTCTTGAAAATAGTAAAAAATCTGTAAACGTTGTACACAGCTATCGTTCTGAATATCAACCACAGCAGTTTATTTCTATGAATAATATTCCCGTTTATATCATGCGACGAATACAAATTTGCTGTTCGAGGTCTGCCCATTGTAATAACTGCGTCGAAGTTTAAAACTTAAAAGTCTCATTAGACCATTCTTGAGTATTAACGTTGCGGTGATTTGAAATAAAGGCATTGTTTAAATTTTGGTAAGTTATGCAGAAAATAAAAGCAGCACAGCTTCAAGCTCAGAATGTAAAAGAGAAATGCATAATTATTGCACAGTGTTGAGTAATCTAGACTAATCAACTTACAGATTGTGTTGAAAAAAAATGCCAATCCTAAATTCCTAAAATAGCATCAGAGGACAAATGAAAGTAAAAAAGAATAATACAAAGGCCATAAGGGTGGTAACCGTAAATAATAATGGAACAGAATGGAAACAGATATAGCTCGACCGTCTTAAACGCAATTTTGGCTGGCATATTCGGCCAAAACACATAGAATCATCCAAAAGGGGCGTTGGTTACATACCGCGAGGTGAGAACTCAAGTGAAAGTTCTCTCTTCGCAGGACAGAGGGAATTTATATGACCGGGAGAAGGAAAGTTCTTACGTCATCGGGTGATGCTGCCGTCAATTCTCTTTCGCGCCTTTTTTTTAATATTTACAGAAACAATGCTTAAAATTTGTTTATCATATATGAATTTTATATGAACAATCCGTATTTCGTCGCTTAAAGATAAGGTCATAAAAATCATGGAACTATATTCTTGAGCTGAAGTATTCTTTTTGTAGTAAAAAAGAGAAAATCGGCCAATAAGTTTCCAGCTTATCAGCTTAGATTTACTTAAAAGTAATTTTCTCTTCTTATGCGTGTGCCTTTTGAATGCCGTGGAAATAAACAGGGAAAAAATAAGAACGAAAAAAATCCCTACGACATCATTCTATCTTGATTTCATACACCCTATTTTGGGAATAAATCGGTCTAAATCGCGCATGCGCGTTTGAGCTTATGGTCGCGACTAAAGTGGTCGAACTATATTTGATGTTTACAATGTTAGTAGTTCAACAAATCTTGTTGCAAATACTAAACGTAGCCATTGTAATCAAGAAAGATTTCTTTTATTATCCGTACAGCAGTGCAAAACATTGACTAAAAAGATAATTGCAATGTTAAATGATGCAGCACGCCAACACTTGCTTAATGTAATATCGGATAGGAATGTTTTATACAGAGGCTGTTCCCATATTTTTAGACGACATTTCTAAAAATCGTATTCTCTGAAATGTTTGTTTTAATTGCAGCTTTATTTTTGAAAACATAAATTTTGGTCTGCTACTTGGCAGTTTTGTTTTCATGCAAAATGGAGCTTTTAAAGAAGCAGTGGTGAAGGGAAGGCTATGTTTGTGCTCTTTTCCGAATAAACATATTCGGATTCGAAGAAAGATATTCTAGTTATTAAAAAAACAATGTGAAAGACATGTTTTTTCGATGTCTGAAGCTACGATAGGCAATATTGTCAACAAGAAAGAGAAAAAAGGCCAGAGTTCGGCTTCAAGTGTAAAATTTGCTCCAAATACATACCCAAGGAAAAAACGGAATGTTTCGAATGTTACAACGGTAAAATCTTTATTATTAAAAGAACATCCGCCAAGTCAAAGGACAGTTTAAAAATCGTTAAAACGCTTTGTGTCAACTGTGTAAAAAGCGATTAATTCTGATATGAATTATAAAACGGGCGAAAATATATAATGTGAATTGTCTTTCTCCACGACATATCGCAGAACGCGCTACGGAATTCTTTATGAGAACTATTGGTCCGAACAAAAAATGGAAAAATGTTGTCACAATAAATGAATCTTCGGTGTATTTAAATGACTGAAAGAAATGGCATTTAATATCATTAAAGCGAAAAAAAATCGCACTCAGTTCAAAGAATCTGAAGAAAGGTTTTCAAAGAGATTTATGATTGTCGCTTGTTTTTCATATAACGGATAATTAAAATAAAGAGAGTGGAGGAAAATATTAAGATAAACTCCACATACTTATTAGGAATACATTTTATACCCAGTTTTCAAATAAAAAATAGCTTCTCTTTCTACAGTGATATCAGTCAGTAGAATTGCATCAAGACAAAACAAGCAGGCACGGGCCAAAATCTGCTGTAAATTTCATAGAAAAAATAGAACAAAGAAAGGGTACCAAACTGGTACCAGATTGGTAAAGGGTTTGAGTAAAGGTACTAGTTTGGTACCCTTTACTCATATCCGTACTAAATCTCCTGCAGTATCACATCACCCATGGAATTTTGCCCGTTTAGACTTCTAAAAAAAGCGGATTATCCAAATGTAAACCTACAACCCTCCTTGGACTGAGGGAAGTTGTTTAAGCGGACGTATATAAAAT
>KK120927.1:1113990-1134542 GCA_000611955.2 Stegodyphus mimosarum
TGTGGTATTGGCAATTACGGTGCAGAAAGATGGTGAAGAATAAAAGATATCAACTAGAATATTTCAAAGGCACAAATTTTTGGTGAAATATTTCCTTAATTAAAATGAAAGTCGTCGAAAAAATGGGCAAACAGCCTCTGTGTGTCCTAATTCATGACAATTTATTTCCCATTTATAATTTTTTTATAACCCGGAATCAATTATCATCCGTTAATATTGTCCAATATGCAAAAAGCATTAGCAAGTAAATAAAGCTAACAACATATGACACTATTTTCAATGCATTTTAAGGCCTTTTGGAGGAGCGGCAGGAAGTAAAAAAATTCAGGAAATTCATGTTTTATTTAATTTCTTAATAGGTAGAAATATGTTTTAAAATATAACAATTCAAATTTTAAATGTGCATTTAAAAATATTTAGGAACTGTGAATAAAAGCAGCGGATTTGAAATTCGAAATTAAAGGAAAAAATCTTTGTTTAAGGAGCTCGAACTTCGTAAGAAGACAGAAGAAGATAGCGTTTCAAAAGCATGACGTAAAACCAAAACTAGCATAAATGTTTCCGCGATTTTTAGAATCAAAATCATGTAAGATCAGAATTTAAAGCAGAAAATATCAGTAAGCAATATATCATTTCGAAAAGCAACTGCCTGCAATTTTAATGAAGACTTATATAATATTTTAGGAATCGAAAGTAAACATTGGAAGAAGAAGATGGAGGAAAATGAGTTTTTGATGGATTCAAAACTGAATATTTTTACGATAAAGAAAAATGAAACAAATATCGATAACCCAAAGTAGAAAAGCTAAATTTTCCCAGGCTACTTCCAAATATTCTCTTCATCTTTGGAGAACTTTATTCCTAAGAGTGATTTCATTGCATTTACGTAGGTTTTTTTCCCGTATTTCACTTTTCTTTTATCCTTCATTCAAAAATTCGATTTTGAAACCTTAAAAGAGTTGATTTGAATCATAACAGAACAGAGTGGTAGAGAGAATTTTGTGCATAAGAAGGAGAATAAACGAGATACTATTATAATATGCTTAATATAAAAATGTAAAACGAATTTTAAATAAACGCGAAATTTTTTTTCTGGGCTTCTTCAGTGCGCAACTTCGGTTTGAATCCTAAAAATAGCGTAAGGTAATCACTGGAAGTATGTTGGATATGAATGCATAATAGATTTGAAAGGAATAACAACAGAAAGAGGAATATAATTTACAATAGACTTTTCAAATATCTAGATAAAATATAAATAATAAGAAATTCTTTTATAAATTATACTGCTAGTTCAAATAAACTGGTTCTTAATGCAGTTTTCAGAAAACAGAAGATGCATATGGTAGTCCAATTCTGATACATTTAAGTTATTCACGATAAAGAATGGTTATGATTTAATCAAACAAGAAATTTACAGAGAAAGTAAAATAAGCATAGAAACGTGAAGCTAATAGATATTGCTACAATAAATTTTTGGAGGGAATCTTGGGAAACTCTGTGAAGAAAATCTTGGTGAAATCTGGTTCCAAAAAACACACCTACACAAAACTAAGAACACCGTTACTTAAAAGGCTAAAACTTATTGACTTGGGCAATTTATCAAGCAAAATCCTTTTTTATTCCGTGGGCAGTGCAAACCACATAATTACAAAAATAGTATTAAAAAAATCTGAAAGGTTTCAGATTTTAAATTACGTCCAAAGGCACATTTTTATTAACATTTTGTGTGTTACTTTTATTTATTAAATATCACGTTCTTCGCACTTAAACCATAAAATTCAGTTCAAGAGCAATATTGCAAAATAATTGTTTCAGTATATCTGTAGAATTTCCGATACAGACTCACGCGCTAGATATAAAAATGTTTTTTCTGTACAACTTTGCTCATTTTGAAATCCTTGAGTTTGTTAATCAAAATTCGGTTTTACAAAATATTAAATCGATAATGAAACAAATTCCAAATTTCAAATTTGGGCTTCCAGCCCATATTCGTAGGAGGATTACGTTATTCAAAATTGGATGCCTCTAGGTACCGTTGTTTTATAACAGTGCGAGAAACATACATTATTTAATTTCTTTAAATATGATACAGGGCGATAATATTTGGTAGCAAAAATTTGAAAAGTGAAGCAACGCTTATACTGAATCAACGCAAATTGCCAAAACGAAATTAATAGTCCTTCTGGGCAAATTGCCCCTTTGGACTGAAAACAAAAACTCTTAGATTTTACATTACGCCCAAGGGGACTTTTCTAACGTTTCGTTTGTTATCCTTATTTATTAAATATCATATTCTTCGAAACTGAGCCGTAAAATTCAATTCAACAGCAATATCGGAAAATAATTTTAAAATGAGCTTAGCTTTACAATTTTCGATACACAGTCTGTCGCGCTGGAGATAATATTTTCCTTTTTTTTTCTTACAGTGTTGCCATTGCTTGCTTTGAAATCGTTGAGTTTATTATTCAAAAATTCGTTAGTGTTACAAAATATGAAGTCAATAATAAATTCCAAATTAGGGCTTCCAAATGCCCAAATTCGGTGGAGAGTTACGTTATTCAAAATTTGATGGCTTTTAGGTACCGTCCCGTCGTTTTATCACAATGCGAGAAATATATAGTATATTTATGCAGATTCTTCATTATTTAATTTCTTTAAGTATAACACCAGGCTCTAATATTTGGTGACAACAATTTGAAAAGTGAACCGACATTCATAGTGAACCAACGTAATATGCCAAAACGAAATTAATAGCCCTTCTGGGCTAACGCCCATTGGGCTAAAAATTTAATATACTTGTTTAATTTAGTTTTTAATTATGTATTAATTAACTGCTTAATTATTTACGGCTGCATAGTTAAAATATAAATAAATAACAATGAGTTAATTATTCATAATAGAAAAAATGAAAATTATTTTATCATAGCTAGCAGAAGGTAGTTAAAAACTGAAGCAATGAGTCATGTTGCTGTATTAATTTTACTCACACCATTAACTTCTTCACAACTTAGAATTAATACGAGTTGCACCAATTTACTTCAATAGTTGAAGATCTCTAATTATTACTTTTAATAACAGTGGGTAAATAAAGTATTCAAAATGAGTAGAAAATGAAGAATATGGTGTCTGTTATTGTTTAAATAGTCGATATATTGAAGTACGTAATAAATTACCGAAAATATTGCCACTGCTGAAAGGCTGGTTATTTATAAATTCTTACAAATCCTGTGTCTTTAATAGTCTCAGAGACGAAGCATCAGTTATTGATGCTAAAGAAACAGCAAGTATTCCACTGAAATCATGTGGAATAATTTCTCTTTTTGCTGAAAGTGGTGACAGCTCACTACGCCATCAGATTGCCGGTTAATGGAGCCAACGGACTGCAATGACACTTAAAAGGAATGATTTCTGCAATTACAGCAGGAAAAGAAATGCTTGATTGCGCCTTGAGAGAACTATTTTAGTTCAGCTAAAAGTGCATTACATTTCATAACAAATGTGCCATAATTTCATACAAAAAATGAATTTAAATGCAGTTGAAGAATAAAGACGTATTACCGGGTTCAAATATTTGGCGTAGATGAAAGAAAAGTCTTCATAACTGTAATAGTTCGTAACATAGCAGATGAGAGAATGTGTGATCCAAACTAAAGAATTCTTTTTTAAATAAGACAAAAAATATAAAGTTGTTTGAAACAGGATAATTCTTAATTTAACAAAAAGAAATTATTCATAATTGTATATTCCATGCAAAATAAAGCAGTTAAAAAGACGTTTGTTATATTCACAGAAATGCCATTTAATCCATTGCACGGAATTAATTCGCAACTCTGTTGATCGGGAGTAATTCTTGGAATGGTGACTAATAATTGTCGTACCAAATTTTCAGATCTGTGCTGAATCTTAATTAAATCAACGAGAATGATTCACATGTATGCGAAATTCTTGGGACAAATGTTAGGAAGGAAAGTATACTACTTAAATCTAAGGAAATGAAGTCTTAAGTATGCCTGAAAATTTAATTACGACGAAATCGGAAGGTTGTAATTCTTGTGTGTAGTTCAAATAAAAAGGTTAATGTTTGAGACAACGAAAGTATTCTGTCTTTCTTTTTCAAACGTAATCAACTTCCTGTGTTTAAAATTAATTCTCTTGTTTCATAAAACTATGTAATAATATTATTAATTAGCTATGCAATACATAAAAAATTAAAATAAATCACAAGTTCCTCATTGGTTTGGTTTATTAATTATGGCAAAAAACTCGACAGCTAACGGGAAGCATGCCTTCGTGGAGGGCTTTCTAAAGGAAACTGTCTAGCATACTCGCTACACATAGCCATAAACATGAAAAGCCTTATGAAACCAGCCAATTCGCCGGGAGTTGAATCACGGAACGAATTACCAGTGTTCAGCGACTTTACGTTCAGCTGCTGGTAAAACCTAGAGCATCATTGCCTAGGGGAACCTTGTCATTGCCTAGGAGGGCATTATTCTTAGCTTATTAGTGCGTGATTACTAAGGGGAAATACTCCTTAGGTATTTCTTTCAAAATAGCCTTTGATGCTATCATAATAATTTAATAACTATTTTCATAATTGTGAATATAAAATTCAAATTTCTAAATCTGCCTAAAATTAGAAAAAATTGTAGTTTAGGATATTTTATTAAACAACTTAAAACTGCGTCATTTGTCAATAGTTTTTTAATTTATCCAAATACTTAAAGATATTTGAAATTCAATCTTAAACTGATGTTGGTTTTATTGTAAAACTATACTTGTATAATGTCATTTCCTCAAAAAATAAATAAATAAATGAAACAATAATAAAACAAAATCTGAAAGGTTTCAGATTTTAAATTACGTCCAAAGGGGCGTTTCTTTACCATTTTGTGTGTTACCCTTATTTATTATTTATCATGTTCTTCGCACTTAAACCATTAAATTCAGTTCAAGAGCAATATCACAAAATAATATTAAAATGAGCATATCTTTAGAACTTCCGATACACAGTCCCGCGAGCTGCTTGTATTTTCTGTACAATGTTGCCATTGCTCTCTTTAAAATCCTTGAGTTTGTTAATCAAAAATTCATTAAATTTTTACAAAATATGAAATACATGTTAAAACAAATTCCAAATTTGGGCTTCCAGATGCCCGTATTCGGGTGGAAACGTACATTATTCAAACTTTGATGGCTCTGGGTACCCTTGTTTTATCACAATGCGAGAAACATACATACATATATGCAGATTCTTCAATATTTAATTTCTTTAAATATAATACAGGACGATAATATTTGATGGCAACAATATGAAAAGTGAAAGAACGCTTGTAGTGAATCAACGCAAAATGCCAAAACGAAATTAATAGTTTCTCTGGGCAAATTGCCCCTTTGGACAAAAAAAATATTTCAAAGACCTAATTTTACTGAAGAAGTTAGGCCTAATATATCTCCTCCGAAATATTCTGGGTTTTCTATAAAACCAATACCAAATTAAAGCTGAATTCAGAGATTCAGATGACTTGTTTTTCTTCCACATATTATTAAACTGTCATTAATTCAAGAATTTATAATGTATATTTTTTAATTTGAATAAATCTGATTTGGCGACAATGGTAACTGATGAACAATGTAACTAATTTAACGCATTTTCTTTCTCTAGCAACTTCATCATAAAAATAGTATTAAACACTCTAATAATAACTTATTAATATAAAAGGATCTGATGAAACAAAGAGATGGAAAGCGGTTGCTGAATCAGATCAAACGTTATTAAAGTCCGTAAAAATAAGTTATGCAATATTAAAGAATATTTTTCATTTTCTAACTTCATGCTTTATAGAAAAGATCTTTAAGAAAGTCAGTTCGAAAAAGTTATGATTAAGAATTCAAAAATCTACTACATTTTAATGTGGAAACAGAATTGTCCATAGAGGTTGGGAGTTATGTCTTAAATTAAATGCTTAGTACAGATGCTATATTTCTTTTGTATTTAAGATATCCGAAACACGTTCAGAGCAGTTTTATTTTAAATGTAATACAGAAACACTTAAACCACAATTTAGGCTTTAGGTTTTGTAAACGTTAAAGATAAACTACCAGTGTTTGAAATAAACTATTATAATTCTTCAAAAATGTTAATAAAATGCAGAAAATTAGAGATATGTTTTGAAATTTCAAACATACGGCAGGAAAACGTAGAGACTTATCTGAAAAAAAAGTTACACCAAATTAATATATATTCTTCCTTCTTATTCTGCACTATTATTTAGAGGATAATAAAAAAGACGTTAGAGGTGATATAATTCTAATTACAAGATCTCTGGCGCTTTTATCATGTTATGTTTTTTGAAGTTATAAGGTATTTCTCCCACCCTCTTGCCTTGCCTTCGTGGTGTAGTGGTCAGCACGCTTGGCGCGTAACTGAGAGGTCCGTGGTTCAATCCCGGCGAAAGCGTTGCTCATTTTTCATGACTTCTGCTTCTAAATAACCTAATGTCTCTACAAAGTCACGAAATTATGGATGGAATTCCAAGTTGAGAAAAGTGCATTTAGAACTCACTATATTTATAGAATACCCACTGTTTTATTTTGCTTTTTAAGACTGTAAGGATTTACTTATTTTTAAATAACAAGTTATTTTATGTTCAGTAGTTTTTCTATTATTCTCGCTTTCTGGTTTTTTGCCAGAATGCAACTTTTATTTCGCGCGTATTCAAATTAGATAGAAATAATATTTAAAGGAAGGTTTTAGTTTGTTGAAGCAGAGCGTGTTCCGCTCGCTGAAAGCCAGGATACTAGTTGAATCGCTAGATAAAAGTCTCCCTAGGGGACTGGTTATTCTCGCCATTAGATTTGTCACGCTGGCATTAGGTTTGAGCCAACTTGCCAGTATTCTTTCTGTGCAACTTTTGTCTAATTTATAATTTAGCTGCATTAAATTTTGAATTAACTATTTTTGAATTACACCATAAGTGCTGGCTGTTTCTGTAAAGACAAACATAGCCTTTGTTAAATGAATGAGTTTAATAAAAGGGTCTTTTATACCTTTAGTATGTTTTTGTTGTAATTTCTAAGGTACCTCCAAACAAGATGAGACCCTATAAGCCAATCTATTTTCTTTTTTTGGCAATTTTTTCTTTAAGAACTTCGGGGCACCCGGATATGTTAATAAGTTCTTCATCTAGCTCTAAAATATCTTTCATTCTATAAGTATCAGGATTAATGTCAACAATTTAGAGAATGTATGCAAATCTTTAAAAGAGAAACCAATCCTTGAATTGTTTCACAGCTATTTTATCCTAAATTTAAGAACTGTGGTTTAAATAAAACCGTTTTCAGGATGAGCTTTTATAGAATACTTATCCATCTCTCTGCGAATGACATTAATATCACTGAGAAATTCTTCCTAAACATTTAGAGCAACTTATAGGAAGTCTAATGAAAAATTCTGCTGACGGATAATGGAGCTCTAAAAATAAATAGCTTATGTTTTCGTGATGCTTTTTGAACTTGTTCTTTGATGCCTTAAACATAAATGTATAAACCAGTCACCAAAAGAAAGCCAGTATATTTGCTCCAGAATATCTGCATGAATTTTTTAGTCAACATTACGAAGCATTAATTTTTAATAAATAGATCGTAATGGATATTTTATTGAACAAACCTAATGGAAATTGTGTTTTAGAAATTAAATTGCTCTACAGAATGAAAGATGTTTTACAGAACTAGTTACCTCAGAAACTCGGAGATAGCAATCATAAGCCTGTACTCTTTAGGGAACTTTTTAACTGGCAATATATGGCTAGGAAAAATGTTAAAGAAAATAAAAATTGGTTCTAAAGAAATTAAAAATTCTGAAACCAACTTTCAGAATATTTCTATGTATCTATAAATACGAATGGTACATGACTTAGCGTATATTATATATTAATGTATCCTATATGTTAAGCAACTGAACTTAAACATACTGAAACTATAGCAATGAGTAAACATCTCACATGTAACTAGAATTGAATATACATAAAATATTTACTCTTACTCACTTCAGATTAGTAGAAGAGCTCCATGGTAATGTGTCTTGATGGATTACCCGGCTCTGAATTCAGATTAATTCCCTTAAATTCTGTTCCGTTAACCTAATCAACTGATTACTAGAATCGGCATTAATATATGCGGATTATGCGCAGTGAAATTCGACTGAGAAAGCCAGATATCAGAGAGTAAGAGTGCAGAGATGATTTCTCTAAATCAGTGTTTTTCCGAACATTTTAGCCTTAGGAACCGCATGCATTTAGTTACTTTAGTTACTACTTACCACAAACCATATGCATATAAATGCAGCTAATCACGACCTCCATGTGTATTCATTAAAAATGTAATAATAACAAAGCAGTAATAAAATAAACATACATAACTTAGAATAGAAGAGAAACACGCCAATGTGACAATCAAATTCCCTGAAACAACCTTGTATTTGGCGTACATTTACCAAAAACACTCAATCGATTTCGAGGGCTCCTGATGAGGAGGGACCTGTAGCTGCCCTCGAAATCGATTGAGTGGTTTTGGTAAATGTACGCCAAATATAAGGTTGTTTCAGCGAATTTGATACATAACTTGTAGAGACATTAGGTTATTTCGAAGCAGGAGACATGAAAAATGAGGAATGCCCTCGCTGGAACTCGAACCTCGGATCTCTCAAATACGCGCCGAGTGGGCTGAGCATTACACTACGAAGGCATGCGAAGAAGGCGGGAGAAATACCTTATATACTTCCCCTTTTAAAGGGCGACTAGGGATTAGAGGACCCAGTTGCCAAATCCTGGTGGTGAAACAGCATCATCCACCCTCTTTTTTAGTTCGGTTGTCACTGTAGAGACATTAGGTTATTTCGAAGCAGGAGACATGAAAAATGGGCAAAGCCCTCTCCGGGTCTCGAACCTCAGGTCTCTAGAATGCATGCCGAGTGTGCTGACCATTATACTACGAAGGCATGCTGTGAAGGCGGGAGAAATACCTTATAAACTATTAATAATAAATTATTATTATAAATTAATTCTTAATTGCAGATAATTGCAGGTAAAGTAATGGTAAGGGTAATTTATGATCATAGCCTCAGGCGAATAGCGATTCATCTTAATGAATCATAGCCTCAGGTGAATAGCGACTCACATTTCGGGAGCAACGGTCTATTTATGCCTTTAGTCATCACTAAATTGCATTTTATAGATATGTTTGTGCCATGGCTAATTCATGATGTGTACAAATTTCCACAAGTACTGCTACATCAGGTTTTGAATTAGAAATCTGATACTCATGAATTCATTAAGATCAGTTATTATTTCATGCAAGAAAGAGTGCTTTGAGGACTTCTGTTAATTTAGGTGATTCAAGCACTAATCGACAGAAATTTCATTTCAAAATATCTTCTTTACAGTCCCATATTCTGTTTTAACAAAAGAACAGTAGCAGCCTCTCAAGCCGAATCTGCCTTCAACCGACACGTCTTGTGTCTATTTAATAAACACAAATATCTCTGTATTACTATCCACGTTAAGCACAACATTATTTGCTGAAAAATTACGACATACTATAGTTAGTTAATCGCTCTTTTTAGTACATTGAGTTTTGTACATATATGTGTAGACAGTACTCAAGAATAGATCTACGTATTCAAGTCTTACAATGATTTGTAAACATGATTTTCTGGTGATATTATATCCTCAAATATTCTAAAAAAGAGAAAGAATTAAGGAATTAGGGCCATATTCAATCCATTCATTCAAAGTTGACGAACCATTTCTTGTTGAAGTACCAAAAAATAGGTTGATTCTGGTAATATTGTAAGTTTTACTTTTGGTCTAAGTCACATATTAAAACTTGCTCAATTATACCAGCGATCAGTTTTTTTCATGAAATCCTCAACATATACTCAAAGCAAATTCTTGAACTGATGTTTCTCAACTAACCTCTTGAGGATTAAAAGTTTACTTAAAAGTAGGCGAAACTATTCTTTGGTTCACGGACAAATTAACATCGCTTAGCGGAGATTCCTATAAAAGAACCTTATTTGGTAAGCAGCTTTTATTCCTTCTTACAGTTTCTATTTGCAGCAGTGGGTATATTAATTTCACAAATTATGTTGCAATATCTAGTTACTAAACTTTCAGTGTGAATGCTGATGTAAGTGCAGGAACCAGACTGGAACAGAGTTAAAAGAACCCTTTATTAGATTCTTTAAAATTCACAATGCTTTGACTTGATGGTAGCAGACTGCGCCTTGCTTGGGCGGTAACTCAAATAACAAGAACGAAACTTAAAATTCAACGATATTAACAGAACAGTAGAATCTTCCCCAGGGCTCAGAGAATCCTGTTGCCTAAAACCGCGTCAAAGTCTAGTGGCAGCAGAATAAGAGCAGTTACCACACTTTAACCAGCAATAAATACAGAATCAGAAGCTCACGCTACAGAAGTACAGTACTTTCCCACTCTCTGTAAGTTTCCCTTCTAGAACTCAGTATTTAAACCTTTTCCCCTACTGGTAGAAATTGTATTCTTTCACGCGCGCTATCAAATTTGCATATTCTGGCATTGACAATTAGGGGAATGAAGAAAAGAGGGCATAAACTTAATTGGTTAGTCAAAATAAATATAAATCCCTACAATGTACAAATTTCAGTTATCTGTTTTTAAAAAACTAGCGTACTAAAATAGATTTATCTGGGTTTCATTTTTTTCTCTCCAGCCCTGTTACTCGAACTTTTGCCAACAGATCTTCGCAGTGAAATTAATAGCTTAAAGCATCCACTTGGATGTCAAGGAAACTATTAAATTACTTCTCTTTCTTTTCTAACAGGTATCCCACTCTAACAAAACAAGCACTTAACACATTTTTTAAGTTATTAATATTGATATTACTGTGTCTAAGCATATTTTCTAATATATAATACGGTTTAGAAATTGTAGTCAAATCCATCGACCTTGTTTTCACCATCGTGTTTATTCCTATTAGCAAACTATTACACATTCAAGAAATTCGAAGCACCTAAATCGTGAATTCTCATAAACGCTTCAAATATTCTCTGTGGATTCCTTTTATTCAAAAATAGAATAGAAAGTGCCTGAACAACAGATACTCATCATGTCTGATTTCAAACATATATTTATAGCTATTTACGTAATATGAAATGAAAGGTGAGAACGAACGAAACATAAATACATACAAGTTCGGAAGAAAACTTTTAAAGTTACATAGTAAGTTAGGAAGATGTCCACTACTGACATTGATTCAACACCAACGAAATACTTTTTGTCTATGATTTTTTTTAAATGAATCGTTCAAGAAAAGCATATACTCCACTTCCTAAGCAGAATATTCTAAACCATATTAGCCAGGTTCATCCATTTCTGAATTGTTTTCTCCTATGTTGCTAGCTCATTTCTAAAACCATGATCTCTAGTTCCTCATTTGCGTCAAAGTGGGCTCTAGAAGAGGACGAATTTCATCATTCTGACGTTTTGATAGGTAATTCCACCTGAGCAAGATGAATGAAGGTTGAACATTTCTCTTCAACGCAGTATGTGGTTAATTCAACGCAGTTTGTGTAATTCCTGTCTCAGTTCTCTTTATTAATTTACCTGAAATCTAGTCACCAGTGTTGTTAAACCGTACCTGGTTAAACGGCGCTATTGTTACATGATATTTGCAAAAGAATACTAAAGCAGTCAGACCGAATTATCATACTTCATAATCTCGATGTAGAATACGTACGCTTAACGAACGTACATAAGCATTCGTAGAAAGCTTGTTTTAAATCATTAAATATATGGCGAGCAAGCAAAATAATATGAATTTAAAAGCATGTGATACCTTTGCTGATATTTGCGGAGATTTATTCTAAATGGTGAGCACTTTTAAAATGTTAGTAAATCTAATTCGTCAGAGAAAAGGAAAATGTAGTTTGTTATATCAAACAAAATCTAAAATTTCCAAATGGGCGATTTCAATCAAAAGAACGGTATTTTAATGTTGTTCACCTGTTATTGTTGAATGATTGGTCAGTAAACAAATAGGTGTAGCAAAAATAGGGTCAAATAAAGAAACATATTTCTTGTCGCAAAGATACAGTGAATAAATATGAAACTTTTTCATAATGCATTGAAAAATTTAGTTCGCTTTATCTCACAATCTTGCTTCTTTTCTTTGGAGTAAGGTCTATTATTTAAAATTTATAATACAGCTTTTTCAACATATATAAAGATGTAATACAACCTAAAAGACAAAGAAGAATGTTTATTATTTGGATTTATGAATTTGGAATGTTTATTATTTTGTTTATTATTTGGATATGGCAAAGCACGCAAGGGCTAAAGAGTAAGATGCCTTCATAGAGAGCTTCCTAAGGACAACTGTCTCGTATTTAAATGCACGCGAAGAAAAACTATCATACAGCCAGTCCATTTGCCCAGGTTCGAACCTGGAATAAAGTACCAGCATTCAGCAGTCTTTAACGGCTTAGCCACTGGTGGAGCTTTTCCGGCATTAGAAAGATGCTTTATGTTCAAGATTAAAGCGAGAAGGAAAGAAATGAAAACATTGAAGTCTGATAATGCTTTTACTGCATTCATATGTTTCGCAAACTTAATGACGTAAACACATTTGAAATGGATTTGAAGAATTTTATCTTTGTTAAGATCTATATCTTTACATTTCACATTTCCTGAAATAAATTTGTCCTTTTAAAAAAGAAATACTTTCAAATAAGATATGAATTACACGCTCAAAATAATACAGCAATTCAATATGTTTCTTAAAACATTACCAAGATATAATTTTAAAGGAACAAGTATTTTTCTCCCTTGACTCATTGATATTATGTTATTAAATAAAGAACTGTAACATCTAATTTTATGACAATTAAGGACTTAGTCATTTATTAGATGAATAAGCTCAGAGAAAATTTATTTATAGACTTTTGTATAAATTAATCCACAATTTGCGTAACGAAAAATACCGTTTTTTCCCTTTTTCATTAAGCATGATGCATATTTATAATTAAGTAAAATGATTTTAACGAATTCTATACTTTACTCATGTGTTAAATTAATTATTTTCGCCTTGCTAGGAATTCGATTCGTAGATTCATGAGAGAATATTTTAATTGAAAACCTTTTTATTTCATTATCTGAGAGTGCTTTAAATAAATTTATCTATAAATCTCATAAAAGTCATGAAAATAAATGAAATGCAGCGTTACCGAATAGCTGAGAAACCTGATTTAATATTTTAGAAGAATTAATTTACAATTCTGGCCCTTAAATATTAAAATGAATAAATTATTTGAAAATTTCTTAGAAATAAAGCGTTTCATTAAAGCTAAATGTATTATTAAAAATTGTATTTTTGTCATAGTTCGCATGCTTAAAAATAAAAATTAATATGTTGATGGTATGAGCAATCTCTAATTTGAATAAATGTAAGAATGAGATGTATATTTAACTATTTTTATTAAAAACTAAAATCAAACTTACACATACTGTTTTACTTAAAACAACTACGTAAAGTATTGCACATAAATGCATTTTTGATTGTATGCAGCTCTCTTTCATTTTTTAAATGCAATGCAACATATTTAACTTAAAATGAATATGACATTTGTTTAGCTCCTTCATATTCAGTCTTTTTACATAAAACTTTGTACGTACTTTTTTACATAAAAATTGTGTAATTAAACCATAGCAAACTTAACATTAGTAACGAAACAACCTTGTATTTTGCGTAGAATTCGACAAAATGCTCCACCGATTTCGATTCTAAACAGGTTTTTTTATATCCAGGAGCAAAGAAATTTGAAAGATTGGAAAGCAGCTTTGATACTTTTGTCTTTTCCGGCATTAGCTAGAACTATATGTTGTTTTTTCCGGCACCTAAGATAATATCCGGGTAGGGTTACCGCACATACTGAACCTCAGGGAATTTTGAAGTTGGAAAGACCTATAAATGAGCTTAGTAAAATGGAGACCTAAGTCTCAGGAATGGAAAGCAGCGGGCGTAACGATCCTATTTATACCCTACTGCAGTTAAGCGAACATGAATATAGAGCCATCTATCGGTAAAATTAGTAACGAAAATTAAAAAATTAAGTTCACAGAATTAAGGAAAAGCATTAGCATTAAAAAGCATTAGGAAGGACTGGATTGGATTTAAAGTCATTAACTAAACATGCTAACTCTTTGTAAATGTGAAAAGCTTCAAGAAAATCTAATTCACCAACGGAAGAAGCTTTTTAGATGATTTTTAGGTACCCAAAGTCAAAATTATGATTCAATTCCCAACTATGATCAGCTATTGAAGACATGTTAATTTCGCCTTTTTGGACACAGGACTCATTTTCCTTGATACAAAAAATCAACGCTGTTTTAGTTTAGCCGATAAACTAAAACAGCTCAACCCGCACTGGCACGATATGCTATAAATTACCCAAGAATTAAAGTCTTTAAGAAATCTTTAAGAAACGAGCCATGGATTTTATTGACAGACGAGAAAATAACTTGAAAATTGAATTTCTGGAGAATTCGTGCAATTTTATAACTAATAGAAGAATGAAATGGAAGCACGACAAGATTACTAAGATTATTTCTAAAAGCGGAAAGTCTTAATTTGTTTTTTGTCTAAATCTATGCCAAATACAAGGTTGTTTCTTTCAGTTTGACATGTTTCTGTTCTGATTTCACAATAAATTAGCTCAGTCGCATTTTACTAATAAACGTAATCATTTCGATGGTTCATCTACTTTCGGTACAGTGCTATGGAGCATGTGATAGTAGAACTATTATTCAGAATAAATTGACAAGTACGGAATTTGTGAGTATTTTTTTTACCAAATAAGTTGTGTTATGAACAGGATGTATCTTAACTTGAATTTAAAGTGTTAACCATATACTTCATATTCAACGAAGATCAACCGCTTCCTGCAAATAACATTTTATGCTATGTTTGTCCATTCATGTGCTTGGCAGGTGAACCTAGCAGGTTGCAGAGAATTCCAAATAACTTTGATCTCAAGAGAAATGAAAACAGTTACTCTTCGCTGCTGAAATCTATTTCTAAATCTGCTCTAGCGAAAAGCACTTTGAATCCCAAGAGTTTCAAATTTTGATTTAAAAGGAAATTTATGAAACTTGTTCCTCAGAGTTTACAGATCAAATATATTTATCTTACAATAAACCTTCGACTCGTCCATGTCACATTTTATTCTATGAAATGGATTCATATCATCAGTCATTTTTATTAGAAATGTATTTATGTAAGCGTGTTACCTTTATAATATGTATAGTTAATACAGCAGCTGATAATTCCAGACGTACTATTAATCGTATTATGAAATAACATTCAGCGATATTAAGTTTTGATCAATATTTAGCGAGATTAGGTTTTGATTATTTGATTAAGTCAGATTATATTACGCAATGTCTCGTAGTAAACTGGAAAATTTTCGAGGCTATTTAATAGCACATAATGAAGTGGTTTCTGATTCTGAGATATTTGATTCACACATAGGATTCAGTTTCGTTTACAGTATTATGCCCAAATACAGCTCATGCTGCACGTGCATCTTATTGTGATATATAAACAAGCATATGCATTAGGATAAATGTAAATAAACTGACAAATTTTCAAAACAGTATTCTGATAGTGTCTTCAATAATTCATCGTATATTGTAAGTTTGGTTACCGTATCAGGTTTAAAAACATCATCTAATCTGCTAAGATTATATTTTGTGATAAAAATTCAATAAATCTTAAGAAAACAGCATTTTTTATCTAGATGCCTAAACTAATATGACGCAAAATTTTGTCAAAGCGATGTATTTCAGATGATAATCAGTAAATAATTTTAATCATAAATTTTTGTCGTCAAACACAATTTCGTTCAGTGCAACCACATCATACAAATCTTTACTTTAAAATCATACAACGTATTCTTCGTTTTCATATTTTATCAAATATTTTGCTTAATTCACAGCTTAATAAGTCCTTTCCTTGTACTATTTCACTATAATCTAGATATCACTGCAGAAATGCATTTGTGAAAACAATAGTATTTATGCAATTTAACCTAAAGTGCTAAAGATGAAAGAAAAAGAAAGTTTTTTTACATAGTTTTTTTCAAATATTTTATAGTTCTCAATATTTTCGTTGACTTAATATAAGTGACATATAAATTAATCAATTTATTTAAAGTGTAAAATTTAAACGTCTTCGAAATGAATAGTAAAACTGATATCTGACAAATCCATCCATGTACTGAAGGGACATACTAAATGGATCCATATACTAAAACTACAGCAGAAACTAGTTTAAAATTATAAAAGTAAGCAAAAATAAAAAATGAAAAATATTTATTAACGAATGCGACTAAGGATTCTTTAATCTTTATCTTCAAAACCATCCTAGTCGTCTTTTGAATGCATTTACAATAAGACGTATATTAAATAAAATTATTTAGTGAAATATAAGTTTTAATTTATTGAATTCATTAAAATAAATTAATGAAAAGACTATTAAAAAGGAATAATTAAAAAATGAAAGAAAAAATAAAATTTTATAGTTTCCTGTAAATTTCTCTAAATCTATTAAAAATCTGTGATATGTCGGATGCATCAGTTTTGTTACGCACTTTGCTTGAGTTATGCTCTGTATTACAGTTTTAGTGATTCATTGATGTTAATTGATTTTCTTACAAACAGTGTTTTTATTTCTTGGAATTAAAAATGATAAAATGCTGATTAAAAATCTTCAGTGATTATTTTTCAAATTCAGGGTTTCAATGATATCATTCTCTATGTCTCCGGCTAAGCCAGCTTTCCAATGAGCTAAATTCAGTTATCAGGAGTTTTATCATATGAAAGGAAAGTATCAAGGACTTACTAAAATGCTATGAAGTTTCTAATCAAACTTTGTTTTCATTAGATAGACTTATATCGTCTTAAGCATATGTGCAGAATTATGAGAATTTACATACTATGTTGAATTTCTAAGACATTATGCACAGATTTCAATAAAATTTGGTATGAATATACATCTGTAACATATTCAAAACTCATTTAATGTGCGCAAGATTATTAGCAAATCTCATAGTACACCGAAGTTCAAAATCCACCTTCGTGCTGATATCGAATTAAAATTTAATCTAAGATAAGCTATTATCCCCTCTCACAGACATACAAGTCACCAGCGTGACGATATACTGGACAGGAGGTAGTTGAGAAGCCCTATGTGGCAGCCGATCCCACTTATGCAGCATGGGAGTTTTCAACACCAGGATCGTTCTCGGAGGGAGATGGCAAGATGAAACTGTCCACCCAAGAGCTTTTCAGACGTGATCGATAGGGTTAAGATCAGAAGAAATTTTTGGCGAATCCATGCGGCAAATATCCTTCCAAGGGATAATCGTCGAGTAGCTGAAACCTACGAAAAAATAACAGAACCCCCCGCCAACTTTGTTCCTGAAAAGTCGAACATAGGCTCTAAGATCCTCTCTCTGTACCTCATACAAGTTAGGCAGCGTTAATCCAAACACAGGCAGGGAGGGATCGGCCGTCCAACATAATGCCTGCGCAAACCATTATTCGTCCGCCACCGTAATGCTCCTTTTCCCTGATGAGGGACGGATAATATCGTATTCCAGACTCTCTCCAGACACAGCTACGCCGAGAATCAGTATCCAGGCTGAGTCTGTACTATCTGACAAAAATACTGTGCTGCACTGGTCCAAGTCTAGTCCAAAGCCCAAGTTATCTGCAACATGCTAATCACACTGTCTTTTAGCCTGCAAAAAGCAAGATACAAACAGTAGGTTTTCTGACGTTTAGCCCCAACTCATGAAGGCCCCTCCAACTGTAATGCGTGAAATTCGGGTTTCAGTAGCAACATACATCTTCCCTGAGATCTTGAAGTTGTAGCAGTCAGCAGTCACTGTGATGGAGAGTGTCAAATAACGATCTTCATTCTTCGTTACGGATCTTGGTCGACCTTGTACAGGTTTTCTCGATATGTATACGGTACCTTGAAACTGTTTTCACAAACTACAACCAGAACTAGACAGCTCTGTAACCATCTGCACTAGAAATTGGCCAGCTTCCAACCTATTGACAATTCTCTATCTCATTCCGTCATCCATACGTTCGTGGATGCTTAATTTACCTGACACCTTATAAAATTTACCCAATTCGTGCAACAAATATGGCAAATGTCGCAAAGGAGTACAAGTACACAAATCACAGAAAATCCCTAGTGCACTTAAATATCTCCTCCACAATCACAGCTTCGCAGGCACTAACGCGTACGCTTATGTATTCGTCTGTGAATATTTTCAAAATTCTTCGCGGCATAATTAGTACCTTTGGTTCAAAACTTTTCTTAAAAACAGACATAATTTACAATTCTCTTAATTTTGCACAAGATGTATTTTCATTAAACATTAAATATTCAAGTATAAAGTTTTGAACTAAATTTCTTAAAAAGAAACTTCGAAAAAACATTTTATACATTCCCTTCATCACAATTCTTAGTATAGTTTAATGTTTCGCCCAAAATATTCAATGTATAAACTTTGGTGATGGAGGAGAAATTTTACCCACGTTTTGATACACGATGATAAGGAGATCACCAGTAATTGAGGCTGTTAGCAATAATTGGAGATTCCTAATGATAATGGGTAATGTTATCAGTAATGATGTCCAATTAACATCATCAGTTTTACCTGCATGGGAATTCCATTAAAATGCATAATTTTGTGAGTTAAATGTATGGTATTTTATTAATAATGGGCTTGTGTAATTGAGTATTTCATCGAATTTATGTCGTCTGCAATTTTTCTGACCTCTCTCAGTTTTTCAAGGTTCATTTTGAGCTTTTCTTGAATGTACATAATTTTACCAGCCGATGGAATTCTTGTAAGGAATGAAACTAAGATATGTATTGAATGAAATAAGAACATCCATTTTTGCACACTTTTATGGTTGTTAGCATTGGTTGTTGTTAACTCCGATTCTATATTTATAAAAAAGGCTTTATTTTAATTTCTGAAATGAATTTAATATGCAGATTCGAAAATTTTAAACGACAATTAATTTTCGTGAGTTTTTTTCACTTTATTATTCTAGCGATAATATTCTAGAATTTCTTCAACGTGCAATAGCATTATGCCATTTTTATTTCTTGTAGTAGAGGGAAAATCAATAAAAAATATTTTTTCAAAACTTGATTCTGTTATTAGTCTAATATGTATGTCCCTATCTCAGGAAATGGTTTTCTTTTATTGAATGTTGCTTTCAACAGGCACACTTTGTAAATAATATTATATGATAAATTTAATAAAGCTTTGGAAATTTAATATTACGCTCCAGATAAATCATGAAAAGTAAAATTTCCGCTGTTAAAAAAGATATATATCTTTTAAATTACATTTCCTTTACTTTTTTTATATTTATTTTTAAAAAAATACTTTAAAAAATAAATCAAGTTAAAAAATCACAAAAGAGTCCTTTCCATTTTTAAAGATCATTTCATCAGTCTTACTTTTCCTTTTACAATCAAATACCGGATTAATATCCGCTCAACAGATAACAAAGCTGTCTCTCAAAATAATAAAAATAAATTCTATATGTGTAGTATAAAGTGAGCTAATTTTTGTTTCTCTTATGTTATGTTGCCACATGTCAAATGTTAAATTTTCTGTAGCTATCATAAGAGATAGCGTTAAATTAATAGTTAGAGACTTACAAATAAAATACAGTTTCTGATTTAGTTGGCAATGATATTTTTGAATGAAATGGATCTGAGAAGATATATATTCCTAATTCACAATAATTTTACTAATGTTTCATGTTTAATTTTTAAAAATATTTTTCAAATCTTTTATTAGAACGGGCGGGGTAAAATTGGTGCGGTAGCCCAGAAGGAATATTAGTTTCGAAACTAGAGTTTGCGCTGTTTCGCTATAAATGTCCGTTTCACTTTTCATATAGTTGGCACCAAATATTATCGCCCTGTATTATATTTAAAGAAATCAAATAATGAAGAATCTTCACGAATGTATGCATGTTTCTAGCAATGTGAAAAAACGACGGTGCTAGAGCCATCAAATTTTGAATGACGTAATCCTCCATCCAAACACGAGCACCTGGACGCCCGAATTTCGAATTTGTCTTATTATCTATTTCATATTTTGTAAAACTTTAACGAATTTTTGATTAACAAGCTCAACGATTTCTAAGAGAGCAATGGCAAAACTGGTACGAAAAAAATTATCTCCAGCGCGCGAGACTTTGTATTGGAAATTGTACAGATATGCTATTTTTAAACATTTTATGATATTGCTGTTGAATTCAATTTTATGTGGTTTAAGTGAGAAGAACATGATGTTTAATAAATAAAAGTAACACATAAATTGTTAAAAAAGCTCCCCTTTGGGAGCAATTTTATTTATTTATTTAATTGTTAATTTTTAATTTAATTAATTAATTTATTTATTTTAGTTC
>KK120927.1:1134958-1291889 GCA_000611955.2 Stegodyphus mimosarum
ATTGGGTTTTTTCTCTGTTGACCGTGTAATTACTGCATTTCAGTTCCATTACACACTGCTGTTTGGGGCGCAATCTCTGAATTTTTACCTTATTAATTTTAATTAGCATTATGCACACATGTATGTATATTTATTAACTTTATGTATTTTGAATCGATTACTTCCGATTTCATAAAGAACATTTGAATTAAAAATTTTAGGTTTTTTTCATGGATTATTATCAATGAAAATTCTTAAGCCACTTTAATCATTAATTGATAGCACTGCATGCGTCAGATATAATATGAATTTACAGACATCATGTTTTCTTACATAACAATAAATTACGACTTATGTTACCCGTCTCATATACTGTTAGAGCGCAGTGTTATTATTACAATAAATGTTGAATCACAGAACTTCATATTGAATATCATGTTCTTCGCACTTAAACCATAAAATTCAGTTCAACAGCAATATCGCAAAACAACTTTAAAATCAGCATATCTTTAAAATTTCCGATACACAATTCCGCTCGCTGGAGATAAAAAGTTTTCTTTTTCTCGTAGAGTGTTGCCATTGCTCGCTTTTAAATCGTTTGAGTTTGTTCATGAAAAATTTGTTAAAGTTTTACAAAATATGAAATAGATAATAAAACAATTTCCAAATTCCAAATTTGGGCTTCCAGATGTGCATATTCGGGTGGAAACGTACGTTATTCAAAACTGGATGGCTCTAGGTACCGTTGTTTTATCACATTTGGAGAAATATGTATGCATTTATGCAGATTCTTCATTATTTAATTTCTTTAATGCAGGGCTGCAAGATATGGTGGCAACAGTTTGAAAAGCGATTCAGACTTTCAGTATTTCCCACGCAAAAGCGCAAAACGAAAACAATAGTTCTTCGGGGATTAAAGCCCCTTTGGCTAAAAAAAGACAGCTCATGTCACGTTGATGTTTCCTTAAAAATTTCATGATCCAGTTCATGAAAGTAAATGTAAAATTATTTTAGGTATTTTATTTCTTTTGTGTAGCTTTCTTCTTAAGCTTTTTTAAATGATAATCTTCAAAGTAAATTTACATACTTTACTGAAAAGTTCTTGTTTTGTATATATCTATCTATAGGTGTGTTTTTATTTTTCTTCCGGTAGATTTTGGTAGCCCCGGTAAAGCTCCTCTTGGTGGTACGGGAGACAGTCTTTACCAAAACGTATCTGGAACTTCAGCAGATCCCAAACAAAATGGTCCCCCTAATGCAGAGACTGAAGGAAATGTGATGTATGAAAACATGCCATTCCATCGACAAGGGGTAACTATTTTTCTTTTTAATTTTTTCTGTATATGCTGCAAATATCTGCCTGGAATGAAAATTAACACAGTAGCATGTTTTACACTTGTGTTCCAACTAATCACTTTAGTTAACTGATCCGATTTTTAAAATATAATTCTTTAACAAAGACTAAAACCTATACTAATATTACTTGCGAATATTCTGTAATTTATCGACGTTAAGAGAAGTAGGGATTTTCATATACTTTGCGGATCTTAGAAATTTGTTGCTAATAGTTTCATCAAACCAAAACTTTTTATAATCTCATATTTTGTTGGGATCCGTGATGTAGAAATATTAAATATTTCAATACAAAAAACTCCTAAAAAGGTTAGTGTTACACATAAAGTGTTAAAGTATTAAAATCATTGCACGAAAAAGCTGTTTAAAATTAAGGAGTAATTCATAAAATGTTTAGAGGTAAACGATGAATCTCTTATACATTGTCGTTGCTTACGATTTTATATGTAATTGTACAAATTACAAATATATTTAGACTTTGGCGATTGAGAAGGAATATTTCTTTGTTACAAGCTGATTTAAAATATAACTGAAATATAATTTTCAGAAATTTTTAAATTATAATTAAAGGGCTTTATACCAAAACACAAAATATACTTGTTTCTTTTACTTTTAAATGAAGCTTATACAATTATGTTAAATAATAAAATTAATGTTAAATTATTAATGAAATATAAAATTAGTTATATAATAAATAAGATGAATAATTAATGAGATATAAAGTGTATGAAACATGTCGAATTATATGTCATATGATAGCATTCCTCTTTTTAAACAGAAAAATATAAAATTGCGTGAATGGTTTTTGAAGATGCATTCAGATTTCCATTCAAGTCAATTAAATTTCTGTTAATATTCTTCGTTCATTACTATTATATTTTTCTCACGTCTCAAATTTTCTTAACTCTTTGCTGCTTTAGAGGTTTTTCTCCATTTAATTCGCAGAATAACTTTAAATTATTTAATCAACGTCATTTGTAAATTACGCTAAAGTATGTTTACACCAGAAGTTGAGAACCAGAAGAGTAAATACGAAATAAATGTTGTAAACCTTGGTTAACTTACTCAATTCAAATTTTAAGCATTCAAAACAATAACAAATTACACGTCATTTATAATAAGATTAACATTTCTATTCCTATGGAATAAGAGAAATATATAAATCATACAGAAAAAATATAAGTCATAAAAACAAAAAGAAATAAAAGAAATCATTTCTAAATTATTAATAATTCTTGATTATTATAAAGTACTAATTAAACGATACTGTTTTTGGAATAATAATTATAATCAAGTAAAAAGAAAGTAAAGAACAAAAATCAAATACTGGGGAAAATGGCTTTAAATTAAATAAAACTGGAGACATCTTAGCTATACTTCCTTTATAAAATAATTCGTGTGACCTTTCAAAGAACACCGAAATTTGGATTTTATTACGTAATTTCTTTTTGCAGAAATATTATAGAGCGTTAAGCAAAGCTTAATTGCTTTATACAATATAAACTTGTCTATATGAGCTGACTCGCGATTCGGATAAAGAGTAACTAGGCTTGTTTCTATAAAAAATTGACTTACTAATGTTTGTCTGAATTATTTTTGAGAAAAATATTATTTAACATTTTTCATAAAATGCACTCCAAAATTTTCATAATTTTTTTTAAAATTTAAATTGCATAAAAATAAAGCTACACTCCCCTCAAAAAGTGTCAAATTTTCAAGGTTCGTATAGGTGACACCTGAGGACTTTACATCTGTCATCTAGACAGCAAAAATGCTTTCGAAAATCTTCTCTGAATTTAAAATTTTGGCATACAATTGTATATTTTTAATGCCTCTGAGTTTATTCACTTACCGAAAAATTTGCTACTATAGCACAAACTTTAATTCACATAATTCTTCATTTTAATTCATATAATTTTTTTTAAAAGTAATCTAAAAAGCAGACTTATCCGAAATTACTACTTCTGCATAGAATTAAACTACGGTTATTTATTTACATTGCAAAATCAACATTTATTTATAAAATATATAAAAATTAAAAATAACTTAAAAAATGAATGGTTTGCTGTGTTCTCAGCTCATTTCTAATTTATTTCAAAGTTTCTATTGAGTGTTCTATTCTATTCTGTTAAGCCTGATTATACTGTATATGCCGGTTATTATTGTAAGCTGAATATAGCATTATTTTATTAATAACTGGTTTTTAATAATGTATTTTTCCGTAAGCCTTTTTATCGTAATTAATATTTAATTACTCTAGGATTATAAAATTAATTAAGTCATACAAATAATCAGTTTTTATTTATGTGTATACCAATAACAATTAAAAAGCTTTTGTATTTGAGTTTATTTTATACAAACGTTATTCCTAGTACTATAGCATAACAATATATCGCTTTTGACTGTCGCTGTTTTTTAAAAAATTTAAATACGTTACTCATAAGATTGACAATATAATAATGTATTGTTTTTAATTATCTCTAAGATTTTCTAAATTGTAATTACATTTTAATAGTTTTTAAAGTTTGTCAATTAAACTAATACTTAATATTTAGTTTCAGCCGTTATTATTTAAACAATAATAAATAAGTCATTCATTTTCATTTATGTGATTAGAGTTTAATACTTTTTCTAACTTTTAATTATAAATGGTTTTGTTACATATTTTAATTTGCTTCATCTTCAGCTACAAAAAACTTCTACTTCTAAGAAGGGAAAAAACATCTACTTTTACTTCACCTTAAGCTACAGAAAATTTCTACTTCATTAAGGGTAGACTAAACTAGCAATATGTGAAAACACTATGCGTAACAACGTTTATTAAGTTTCTTCATACTGAATTTATCATTTTCCTATTAGAAATCCTAAATATATTCACTTTTATTTAAATGAAAATATCCCAATTTGAGACAACATAAAATATTCGTTCTACAAACATAATCCATCTAAAATATTTTTATGCTACTGAATCCTGTGCGTTAAAATATTCAAGAAAAATCTCACTGTTTGTGTTTAATGACATGACAACAATGTTAGATTTATTTGCCTGTTTTCTAACTAACAGCATGGATGTGTGCTTGGCTTTGTGTCTTCTTTACAGCCTGTGCCTTCATTTTCAAGTGCCCGCATGCGACAGTCACTGCCGGCAGACTTCTCCCGTGCCTATCAAAATGTCCTGTACTGTAGACAAAACTGGAACTCACCGCCTCCTCATGCACAGTGGAACAATGCGGATCAGAGGCGGACGTCTAGTGGATCGACCAAGAGGGAGCCGTGTCCGCAGCACGGTCTAATACCCGATTCTCCAGAGTGGGCGGAAGTTTTGCCCCATCCTAGAGAGAACGGGGGAAGTACGCAGGTGGGTTAGAAATTCATAAAAGGATCCATCTGTGTAAGATTCTGGCTGTATGAGAACTACAATTCTCATCTTTCTGCGTGATTTACAACATATCTAACAGCATTTCTATGTCACAAGCTCAAGTCTTCCGGAATATCCAGTAGCATATATAAAGATTCATTCAGACTATTACACAGTATTACGGCCTGAAATTTCCGGGTTACCTGGATGTGGGACTACGCATGACACACCGATGATTTCAGTTACCAGTTTCAACTGTACATGTAATGTACTGTAATACGTGTAGTTTATATGTTGTGATAAATACGAATTGGTTACTTACCGTGCATGCTTGCCGTCTCTTCAGAAATTACAGTAAAATCCATTCATTGGGAAAATATATATTGTTGCGTGCGTACGGGTTCGTAATGGATTGAATGCACAAGTCGTTAAAAGCTAATGAAATTTATGTTTTTCGCAAGAAATAAAACAATATACTGAAATATTTCCTCAGAGATATTCTTACAATATCACAATATTTCAAACGTTAAACAGAATTCAATTCAAAACAGATAAAGTTAATCCAATCTCACAGCAAATTCTCTACAATCCATAACAGCATTAGGTAAACAGTTCGGTTAAAACAGCTACAACTCATCTGAGGTGTTTTTATTCGGCTTTTATAACCTTTTAAATTATTCACTAGAATATTCTGGTAAAACCTATTTTCTAGATTTTTCTCGATTTTTGTGGATGGCAACAGCAATTACGAGATATTTATTTATTAAATATTAATTGCACAAGCTCTTTTATTTTTACTTTTCCGATGTAGCTTTGTCTTCAAAAATCGTCTGCGTTCCACGGCAAAATAAAAAAAAAATTTAATTACAATTCTAAATAAATAGCTAAATATATATATACATAATATATAATATAAAAAATACGATATCTTTGCTCTACGCGAACAGGTAATCTCTAATTAACTTTCCGCAATTTCAGGATTTTCCTCCTACACCAGTACTTTCGAGAACATTCTGGCATGTTATGTAACCGATGATATAAATATCAAGTACACGCCATTTTTTAGTCAGACTGCCATCGCTGCCGTAAGACCATGCGCTGTTCTGTCTATTCCTCTTCCCTTTGCTTCAATAAGTTATGACGTAGAAATTTTAAATTTAATATTATTTAATTTGAATCACTATTGGATCTGTAATTTGGAGCTCTTCGTCAAAAAGAAAAATGATCTGCAGTTTTATTGAATAAAGATACAGATCTTTAAAATTAAATTCTTCTGTCTCATCTTTCTGCTGCCTTCTACTCCGCAACGACAGCACCCGGATTCAGATGTGACCTGGTTGCTCAGCTTCGTCATTCCTGGGCCCATCTTCAAAATGATCACACATATATATATATATTGTTGCGTTATACGGGTTCGTGGATTTGAGAGTATCCGATGAAAACACGTTGCAGAACAATAAAAAGCACAATTTATTTACAAGAATCCCTATTTACAGCACAGTTCCAAAATTACCTTTAAAGGCGTCGAAAATCTACAATAAATACGCTGAAACAATCAGCAACATAGCTTCAGGCTGTAACTGTAAAGGTAGCTTCACGGCAACACTAAACTTTAAAACTAATAAACACCGTGGAACAATCACCAATACACTCTGAAGCTATACTGTAAAGGTAGCTTCACGGCAAAGCACTATCTCGATCGCTTTCCGTTCACAAAACTCTCGCGTAATTTAGCACTCACAGTAAGCAGCTATTCTCATAACGCCGGCTCTCAGAAACGCAAGGGTTTATATAGCTTTTCCTTAGGTCCCACACGTTTCGAGAAATATCTCGACAAGAAGTTATTCTAGAAGCTTCCCGATTGGACCATGGGATATCGCCGATTTGGTCGCCAAATGATCGATAAAGTCGGTAATCCTACCATACACTGTTTTATGGCAACCCTAGTGCTATGCCGGAAAGCTTACATACAGGCGCAACCGCCGAATTTTTCGCAACAATATATATATCTGTATCTTCAAAAGAAGAATAGAACTCGGATGTTCTAACATAAGCACATAAAACACCCCGACGGACACAGGAGAAATGTGTTCTGTGCTTTTAGACTCGGAGTTTAAACTGAAAGTTTTTATTAAACGCAGATACGTGTACGCAGCGTTTTCTTTCAAAAGCAAAATCTTCATTTTTAGAGTTTATATTAGATTAATCTGAAACTACAAATATTAATTTTTATCCATTGAACTGCGAACAATATCATACACATTTTTAGCCTAATTGTTTACATAAGATTTTTTTTAAGCAGTGAAAAATATTCTGGCCGTTATTTCTTATCTACCAAACTGTGAACTTAAAAAAATAAAAAAATTAAAATAATAATAACAATAATAAATAGTCACTACAATACTAATTGAAGTTGGTATTTAATGAACGAAAAGCTTATTCTGAAATTCCTTCTGACATAGTAGTCACGTAGTTAGGAAATAAAAAGTCTTTATTCGAAATGTCCAATCTTCTCTTTTTAGAATTCGTATTGTACGCAGAAATAAAAGAAGACATAAAGCTTGTAAGCGACCCGAACGCCGCTGATTGAATGTCAGTAAGCGGTGTTCATTCATTTCATAATGGTTAAGGAAAGCGAGTTCGTTCTCTTGATTCGTATAACAGATCTCATTAATCACGTGATCAATAATGCTTTTGGAGGAGTTTCTTATACATTGCATTAAATTTGCTTCTCGCCTCTCAAAGAAATTCTTTCCGTAAGAATTGTGAGAAACGGCTAGAAATAAATTCATGTCTGGAGATGGGATGCTATTCAAACAAACGTTAAAGAGCCATTATATTTTACTAAACGTTGATTTATAGGGTACTGTAAGGATATGTTGCAAAGCGTAAAATTCAATACTAACAGTTCTTATATATCCACATATTGGAGGGGTTTGTCGCTCGAGCTTCGAGTTTTAGTATTCTGTATTGAAGCGAATATAAGACAGCCTCATAAATTTTCCAACTCTACATTTTTAAACTGAATTACAAGAAAGGAAAGAGCCTTTTATCTAATAAAAGTTACCATTTAAAATAAAGAGTTAAATTTCTTATTTATGGCCCGGCGGTATAACTGACAGGGTAATGGCCTCTAATTAGTAGGTCTCGAACTCAAGTATTCGAAAATGAACAAAGTTTTCTCTCTAAATAATTAATCAAAAAAAGCAATCTAATTGGCGCTAAAGTCAAGTACGAAAAATGGTTCTAGTCACCGAAAACGGTTCGGTGGACTGGTAGTTTTGTGTTAATCTCCATCCATGGGTACGAAGCATAGAATTCAAACATTTGTTTTCATATACTCTTGTAGCACATTGTTGTGTAATTACATTTTTCCCAGTCCTGGCAACGAAACAATATTCTTTCGAGAGTAATTCGTCGAAGAAATCTTCATGTATGTGCCTGAACTATAATGATATATATCTGGTAGATTACTTTTTTAGCGGATACAAAACTGATCCATTATAGATTTTGCAGTTTTCTTCGATAGCAAAAATTTCATTTTATGTAATTTTCCTCGTGTGCTGCAAAAATTCAAGGCATAGCACAACAATCACGAAATCCAAAGGTCTCGTATAGTAATCTAAAAGAGCATGCTCTTTTTTTTCCGAATATAATTTCACAAGGCATGATTACATAGTGGATTTGGATATACTGAAGATGATTTGTAAGAAGATAATTAGTTGGACTAGGAAACGAGAGTTTTGCATAAATCAAATAAGTACTTTTTTACTTTTTAAGTTGGCTTAGAATGTAAGAATTAATTAATTTTCTTAATAAGTATATTTGGTTGACTTTTAGGTTTTGCATATGGAATGGGTATGTACTTTTAAGAGGCTTCTGAAAACTACAAATCCTATAATCGAAGCATTACTGTAATTTGTAATCGTGGATAAAGGAAAATTATCATTTATTTTTCATAAAAAATTTCTTATGAGGTCACCTTCTATTAGAACTAAACGTAGTCTAATTATAGACTACTTATATGCGAGGAAAGTTTTTATAATTCTGGTTAACTGTCACTTAAAAAATTCAGGTTGTGGGCAGAAATAGAACCTAAAGTTTATTTCAGAGTTAAATTCCTCATTTTCCCGAGTTAATCTCTCATTTATATGATGAAATCATTCATTTCAACACATAAATAAATTACGTGAATTTAAATAATTAGCATTTCACTCAACAACAAAGTTCTAAATTGTGTTTGATTGTGTTTAAAATTGTGTAACTAATATCTACAAAAGCAAGCTCTTCTCAAACGTTTTACTTCTGTATAAATTAACTCATGGTGTTAGATCTGTCTCTAACAAATTGACATACGCAGTGGAATAAATGCTCTTGAAATTTGATAACTGGGCGGTTATCAAATAACTGCAACAAGCAAGATAGGAGGAAAAGATCAATTGTGAAGTTACATTTTATCACTTAGTTACTACCAAACGATACCCAGAAATTCAGTAACGTGCAATAAATATCAGTCTTACGTCACCGGATCAAAATCGACTGCTAAACGTAATTGCCTGCGTAGAAACATGGCTTATATGCATATCTGTCGTATTTGACGATATTTATATTATGCATGATAAATCCGTCTTTCTTAAAAAATTTCCGCAGACATTAAAGTGCTAATCATCGCTCTTTGTTGATTGTTTTCATTCTAAGGCATATCTTAAGACGAAACTTCTCAGGTAGTTGAATATTTGAACTAACTAAGAAATTCCAAATCAAGCACGTCATTAACCATCGGTGCATTAAAGTGCAACTCTTGCCGTACTGTACGTGACAATCATCTTAAAATTTCTGATAGCATGCTTGACGTGTTTGATTTTATGGCATATTGTACAATACTACCAGAGGTACCTTTTGGTAGTATACCCATCAAAACTTGCCATCGATAGATTACAGTTCTTTTATCATACGCATATTGCAGTTTCATTATTTTGAGCTATTTGGGCACAGCTTTCTGCAAAGTAGGAGATGTACATTTTTTAAAGATTTTCTGAACAAAGTTTATTTTTTAAGCTTCACATATAAAGTAGAACGCTTTATCCGATGATGTAGGATACATAACAGTTATGGAATGGTAAAAAAATCAAAAAAATTGCATAAAACCTATGTTGGTTATAAACCAGTCGGTATGATGACTGCCTTGGTCCGAAATCACGCCTACAATCTAACATTTCCGGCTGTAATTTCAAAAGATCTTCAATTAAAGAATAATAATGCTATATATGTTTTATTTAAATCAATTATGTGAGGCTTTAGATGGGTCCATTTTTAGTGGAACACTTAAGGTCTATCAGACTAAGGAAAAGAAAGCCTTCACGAAGGACCGTATTTTTGATTTTGTTTGGTTATCTATGGTTTTACGCTTAAAAAAGATCATAAAATCTCTAACCATCCATTCATCAGAAATTGAGATTGTATCCAACTGCTTGTGATCTGTAGTTTTTTCTGTCGGACCCTGAGTAGAGGTCTGTCCAATGTTTCAAAGAACGTAGATCTAAAGAAATAATAAATTCCAAATAGACTAAAGCAAATAATGTACATGTTATTAGGTAATTGTTCTGAATAACTTTCATAATGCCTCTTCTTAACAGATGGATCCTTGCCAAAGCATGCTTTTGTGTATAGAATAACATTGACTGAATTTTATATGTACTAATCTCAATGCATGTTTTTATTAATATGCATGTTGCAGAAATGTCCTAACCCGTCAGCTGTGATATATGCCGATCTGGCGCTTCCATATCACAGGAGTCCGCCGATCATCAAAGAGGCAACAAAATATGCGACGCTCAAATTCACATCAGAAGCTGCGAAAGGTAAGATTGTGGTTAAAAGGTCATGAATGTGTATTCTTCGACTTTGCAATCGGTTTTCTATAACGCAAAAAAGATATTCTTTTATTCTTTCAGTATTTATTGTTTACAGATTCCATGAATTATCAATTCTATATATAGTTTTTTAAAGTTTTCTTTTTTAAAAGTATGAAGTTATTTTGCTCATTTGGTACAAAATAATTATTTACGATAACAGAAAGGAAAAGTTATCTGTGAACGAAAAAAATATGTTTATTTTGCAAAAAATGCGAAACGGTCGCTTTGATGTCTTTTACTACCTAATGAAACCAATGATCAAAAATGACATAATGCATGGATTGGGCAAGCGACTACCAATGACTTAACATTTGACAACTGACCAAGAAAGTATTCTTAACATTTCACATTTCAGTTTTGTATATGGAGGTGTCCCGTGGATATTTTTATATATCAGTCTGGAGTTCAAATTATTACTTCGAGAATAAATAAACTTTAGTAACACTAGTAAACTTTAATAATGAGCATCAAAAGATCAGCTCCACATAAGATTAAACTCATCTCAAACCGATTTTTTTAAGTAAGTCTGTTTTAAAAGCAGGATGTAAGCAGGTCCAATTCTAGTTTTCCTTTGTTGCCATCAACTAAGATAAGAAAATATACCAAGAAGAACTATTGTGAAATGGTTCTTACAATATTCATTCTTCGTACAACTGGCTTGCAAAATGGTTCTTTGGTGCTGACTTGCGAAAAGTGATAATATTCACACCATATAGATATAGAATAAGACTCTTGAGATACATGCACATTGAAATACAAAGCAGTAGTGCATAGCAAGTAAAATATATTGATTGCCAAAATGGTATAATCCTTCTTTTTCTGAAGAAATGCAGATAATTAACAAGTGTCTGAATAAGCACTGCATTTCAATCACCTTCCCCTCATTATCTATGTAAATATATGAAAACTTACCATCTTTCCATACCAAATAGAAATCTCTCTAAAGTTATGTCGATGAAAAACCTTATTATGTCTTCATTTGTTTTCTACACATAAATTCTAATTTCTTCAATTGGTTTTCAGAGGTACTGCAAATATCTTGAATTAATTGCGTAAGTTGCTTTCCGCTTAACACATCCTGCTTCCTTCATTTCATCCCAAGCTTACAAGAATATTCAAAGACTTGTAAAATTATGAAGAGTACTGAGGCTAACTTCAGTTGCAAAATATAGTATGCATAAGTGAACATATATAAACGTCTTTCGTAAAGGATCATTCATTTAATAGATATAAGTGTTCAATGATAGGTGCACATTAAAACGCTTACATATGTTGATAATTAAACCAAATGGGAATTTATTATATTTTTAGAATGAAAAGTAAAATTTAAAAAAATGCTTTCGCATTTAAATGATTAAAGTTTTGGATGATTACTGTACTTTTTCAATGATAAGAACGATTTGAATAACTCAAGTGCTTAAAGATCATAATAGAGATTATTTATCAAAGTGTCATTTTTTTTAATTCATGAACTAGCGGGTAAGGCCGCCAGATGAGCGGACTCCAGCCAAAGTAAAATTATAAAAACAAAGGTACATTTCAACAACATTTCAATATGAATGAAATCAGTTTATTCTTTCTAAGCAACAATTAATTCGAAAATAATTTGTTATCACCTTATAAGGTATATCTCCCACATTCTTAGCGTGCCTTAGTGTAATGGTTAGCACACTGAGCCGGTATTTCAGAGGTCCGTGGTTCGATCCCCGGCGAAGGCAATGCATATTTTTCATCTCTCTTGTTCCAAAAAAATACCTAATGTCTCTACAGTGGCGCCCGAACTAAAAGGGTTGTGGATGACGAGTCTCCACACCCAGGATTTGGCGACTAGGTCCCCAAAAACCCTAGTCGCCCTTTAAAAAGGGGAGTATATAAGGTATATCTCCCACATTCTTAGCGTGCCTTCGTGGTGTAATGGTCAGCACGCTGAGCCGGTATTTCAGAGGTCCGTGGTTCGATCCCCGGCGAAGGCAATGCATATTTTTCATCTCTCTTGTTCCAAAAAAATACCTAATGTCTCTACAACCTAATTAGGAAACAAAAACTTTTGACACTTAAAGTTAATACGTATGACGTCATCATTTACATTTAATGTAATGTAACAGCATTTTCTCAACATCAGTAAAATAATTAACGAGGCAATAACATATCGTTTCAGTTATACTGACCTTGTGGGGTTCCATCCTTTTATTTAACAGTTAAATGTAAGACCTCTTTTGCACCGATAAGCGAATAATCGCTTTTGTGAGGAGAGATGTAAGACTAAAGAAGGGTTAATCACCCTTTATTTCTCAAAATAAGAATAAACACAGTCGGCTCCTCTCAGAGCGTACAGCAAAGCCTCCACTTGGGCTTGAAATCAAATTAATGAGAATTAAAGCTTAACTAATGCTTTACTGAAAAGATATAGCCGAAGCTATCAGGATCCTAAGTAGTTAGCCCCTAAATCTCAATTAAGTACGCGAAGCTATCAA
The DNA here is from genome assembly GCA_000611955.2 of Stegodyphus mimosarum. Taxonomy (NCBI): domain Eukaryota; kingdom Metazoa; phylum Arthropoda; class Arachnida; order Araneae; family Eresidae; genus Stegodyphus; species Stegodyphus mimosarum. The sequence continues at coordinate 1,148,038 of KK120927.1, forward strand.
GGACCTAAAGTACAGCCCAGTAATAGCTTAGATAAAAACGTAGCCCAAAGGCAAACGTGCGCTAGTCAGAAACTCTGGTTCTCTAACGAAGTCAATAAAACATTAACTTAAATACTACTTTTATTTGCATTAAACGCGTTTCTGAAAATGCATTCTGGTAAGGAATTGTAAGCTGAAGGTATAAGAGATAGGAAAGGAGCATAAACCTAAAATAGTTGTTATAAAATTACGATAAACCTTACAACCTGAAAAAAAGGTGCTAAAACAAAGCAGAAAAGGCCGCCAATTAATTCTAAGCTATTTGTCAAAACAAAACAAAAAATCTGATGTATACACCACATGACTTGTACGGAATATTAAATTATACGCAATCTTCCTGCATTTCATTTAAACATATTGAATTAACAGTTAACAAATTTTGAATTAAATATACTTCGTCGGTAGCGCATAAACCACAATAGAATAAGTGCACTCTTTAAAGGTCACTGTATTTATTTACCATAGCCGCACTTCAGCGCTAAATTCACTTAAAAGTGTTACATCTCATTCATTTTATAACTCAGAGTGAGCAAAAATATAGCATCTGAAGAATTACCATAAATTCTATTCAAATACTATAATAAATCTAAAACGATGTATAAAAGAAATTAAACAAATAAAAAGGAAACAGTTTATTGCAGGCGATTCAGCGCCGCTCCCCTAATGCGCATGTGCTACTAATTAATTCAGTTCTCACTTCGCGGTAAGGCAAAAATACATAAAAATTCAAAATATTTTCATTAAAAATTGAAAGATATAGAAAAACATAAAACACAGCAAAAACCAGCTAATAACTTAAATGATAATTACAGAATGAATCAAGCATAATTTAATTCATAATGATAAAAGAAGACGTTACTTTGTTGTTGCGAAGCTTAGTTTATCTAGATTGGTAACAAATCCATTATTCTGCTAAGCTTCAAATGTAAACAAATATGGGCGCTATCATAACCAAGAATTAGGCCTAGCCGCCCTTAAAAAAACTTTTAAATTGTTGATAATTCCACAATTATTGCATGCAAGTTACCTAAAGGCATAAAATCTTAACCGAAAGATAAGAACAACATAATTCAATCATTTTTAAACCAAAAAATGCACAATTTACAAACATATAAAAATAAAGAAGCTGAGCTCATTGAGCCGAATAACAGAGTTGATATATATGTATATACATATATTTATATACTTTTGGTGCGGCCGATTGCAACCAAAATACGAGGTGCACATCTGCATGTTATAGCAGTCCTGTATACAAAATTTCAGCGTTCTGAGGCCAGTCATTTTTGAGTTATGCGAGATACGTACATACATACTGTTAGAAAATGTCCAGGCGCGGTAAGATAGCTTCCCCGCAAAGCAGGAAAATAGCAAGGGCAGGCAGGACTGCCATATTTGACGAGAAATCGCCCATTTTTCGAGATTTGGCGACAAAATCGGCGTTCTACCATGGACGGATGGAGAACCTTCTGGAACGAATTCTTACTGGTTTAACCCAGAATATTCTCGAACACAAACCAAAAGCTATATAAACCCTGCTGGTACGCGAAGTCAGTGCCTAGTCTACCGAGTTGATAGTGAGTCCGTGAGCGTGCGTCTCGTAGTCTACTGCCGAGTTGGTCCTCGATTGCATCGAGAGAATCTCTTAGTGTATCACGAGTTAGTGCATCGTCGAGTTTTATCTTAGAGTGTGTTAGGCTTCGAGAATGGCCGAACCGAGTCGGGAGCTATACTCTAGTGTATCGTCAAGTCCATCGCGAGTTATAGCGTGGAGAATCTCGAGAGTACGTAAAGTTCCGACAAGGACTGAGCAGAGTAGGAAAAAATCAAGATAGATGTTGAAATAAAATGAGCAATACTCTGGTGCCTTGCCGTGAAGCTGTCTCCACCGTTGTAGTCTGAAAGTCTGAAGGCTGTGTCGCTGATTGTCTCAGCGTGTTTATAGAAGTTCTTCGACGACTTTAAAAGTGTTTTTTTGGAGCTGTCTTGAAAAATACTGGCCAATAAAGTGTGTTTAGGTACTTCACCAAGTGTCGTCGTTATTCACTCCAAATCCAAGAACCCTTGAAAGTACGTACGTAAGAAGAAGGAAGAAAAACGTAACAATACGTAGGTACGCACAGACGCCACGAAACAATCTCTTCAGAATCCATTTTAAATCAGTTTTATAATTTTTTTTTGTGGAAAAGGAGTCCTTTATTCTGTCCTTACGTTTAGATATTACGCAAAAACGTCCTTAAATTGCATTCGATAGCGGTCAAAATGCAGATTTTCGTTGAAATATGAGTTCCGAAATTTTTCGCCATTACATTACTTCCTTTTTACTTGTTACAAGGAAATAAAAAGGCCGCCAAAAATTATTTATTCAAGCCGTTGACATTAACGATACATTTTCGGCGCACAATGACGTCACATGCAATCGATTGCATTCTTCAATGTCTGAATATGACCTTATCTAATAACAACATGTTAAATGTTTGGCAGTGCTACTTTTATTTCATATTTTGTACAACTTAACAAAGTTTTTATGAACGAACTAACTCTACAATATGAAAGCGATGAGTGGCAAAACTTTAAGAAACAAAACAGTTTTTATCTCCGCGCGAGACTGTTGCCACTCGGAAAATGAGGGCGAAAATTAGCATTTTCAGAGTTTTTAATTAATATCTCGGCTGATTGAAGTCGTGCGAAGATGAGTATGGTCGAAATGGAATCTGGAAGTACACTGCGCAAAATGAAAAAAAAAAGAAAAAAAAAAGGACAGCTCTATATCTCCCGTGTTCTACTGGGCCGATTGACGAATTTCAAATTACGCTTTTTATGCCTCGAAAGCGCGGCTTAGGATATATATTAGATTTAAAAAGCATTATTCTAACATAGGTATTTTGACACGAAATGGGTCTTTTTCTGAAATAACATACCAATTTGTTTCCATATTTCGATTCTGCGATTCAAATTATGCCTAAATATTAAATTTTGTAAAATCTGGTGCAAATTTTATGGAGAAATTGAAAAATTTAATTTGGCGAATTTTTTTCAGTTTGGGCGAAGAATAATTCGCCTGGCAAACTTCTTAATACGTGGTAACCTATTTCCTATCCCTTCCATTGTAATGGGGTGGGAAAAAAGTCACATAGTTCCTACCTTTTTACATTGTGCATGAGCGGAAAAAAAAGTCGCATCGTTCTTCTTTCAAATAATTTCTGTAAAGTGCGTAAACCACATTAGATGTTATTATCACTTTCAACAAATATGCCAAATTTCAAAATGCGCCAATATATAAATTCACGTATATCTTCGAAAATGTTGAATAAAAAGCTCTAATTTTTTGTACGTTTACTTAGAAATACAACTACTTCAAGTTAATTTTTAAAATTTTATGGGTTATAATTCAAAATGTTTTTCAAAAAATTTATGAAAATTATTTAAAAATACAAATTTAAAAAATAAATCATAAAAAATGGGAGAATTTTGTTTGGAGTGAATCTAAATTTCGAACTGTGAAAGAAGGAATCAAGTAAGTGTAATAAAAAAAGAGATATCAATAAATACATTCTAAATTGAATTAACGGTGAGGAGCTAAAATTTCGAGAGCGAATTTTTTAAAAACTACTCGTGCGACTTTTACAAAACTTGGCAGTTTGGCATAATTTGAGTCGTAGAATCGAAACATGGAAAAAAATTGGCATGGCATTTCAGAAAATGACCGATTTTTGTGTTAAAATACCTATATTAGAACAATGCTATATACAAATTTAATACATATTTTAAGTCGCGCCTTCGAGACATGGAAAACGCAGTTTGAATTTCCTCAATCGGCCCAGTAGAACGAGAGATATAGGACTGTCTTCTCTTTTTTTTTTTTTTTTTTTAGCAGTGTACTTCTCTCGAAACTCAACTCCGCACCGTTGCGGAGGAGATAATGCCACAAACAAAAACAATAACAACAAAAAAAAAAGGCAGGTGCGCACTGATTTATTCGAAACACTTTTATTTCGAAATTGTTATTTCACGGAATTATTGCTCCTTTAATCTAAAATTCTTGAATATTCGGATGTACAAAGAACAACAGGGAAATGCATGTAGCCCAATTTAAACACCAATGCACATACCGCCTTGTTTTGAAATTTGATAGACATTTATTTCATCAGTGAAAACAATAAGCGTAAATAAAATGAAATTTTATTTATGCGGCAAGTAATGCTATATTCGTTTATTAAATTTTCTTTATAGATTCAGATTTTCAGTTCTGATTATGAAGGATATATTGCTGTGTTCTCTAATCTGCAACGGCCTTTGTTATTTCAATTTAATTTATAACTACAATGGAATGTTGGAATCACTTTTGCACTTCAAATAACTTTTGAATGTTAGAAGAGAAGCGAAGCTAAAAAGGCTAATAATACATGATACAAAATAATACATGAATTTAGCTAACGAAAAATATCGGTAACGAAATAAATTGGTTTTATGGAAGTTGTAACTACATAAATAATTTTAACAATAACTCTAGCATTTTAAAATGTCAAATGACGATAAGAATAAAATATTTTATCATTCAGCCCATTTCGTTTAAGTGGATAATAACAATAAATAAATAAATGACGCCTGAATGTTAGTCCTTAAGGTAAAATTCATGTTTTGTGCGCTTTTGTTGGCATACAAGTGTCAATTAAAATTTTAATAAGAATACTGTAAATGGAATTTGTAAAAGATTTTCTTTTTCGTAACAGAAAAACTTGAATATCAATTCCAGTCACGTTGAAAGTTTAAATGTTCAATTCTAGCAGCAATTCTAAGGGTATTTCGGGAATTCTAAAGAAATGCTGTTTTTAAATATTTTGAGAATTTTGAGGTTGAACTTCACATGGTGCAAGTTCGGAGAAAGTCATGTTTAATAAAACAAAAATTTAAAAATAAAAAGACAAAAAAGGATTTGGAAGTCATCGTATCCTAATAAAAGTGAACATTTATCTGATGAACTGAGAACAGACCGAAGAAAAAAAATAAAAAACCTGGCAGTTGTTAATTAACTCTGTACTGTGAATTCTAAAGTCGTGCTGCTTTTAGAAAATTTCCTACTTTACTGTTAAATTTCACTAAATGCGATTGAAGAGATGTTTAATAATATAGTTAAATAAAAGAGAAATTGTATCACTAGGAAAAAATTCAAAAGCAGGTTGATAAAGCGCGAGTTAACTAGAATATAAAAAAAAAAAACATTAAAAAGTCCTCTAATATTAAAATCTGAGTTGAAATCTGAGACCTTTCAGTTTTTTTTTTTTAGTTTTATGTCTTTTTTTTTAGGCCGAAAGACGTTAACCCACAAGGGTTATTAATACCGTTTTGGCATTTTGCGTTGATTCGCTTTCAAACTGTTGCCACCAAATATTACAGCCCTGTATTATATTTAAAGAAATTAAATAATGAAGTTTTTCGCACTAGGATAAAACAAGGGTACTTAGAGCCATCAAATTTTGAATAACGTACGTCTTCACCAGAATATGGCCATCTACAAGCCCAAATTTGAAATACGTAATTTGTTTTATTATCTATTTCATATTTTGTAAAGCATTTGTGATATTTTGTTTAAGAAACTCACCGATTTGAAAGCGAGCAATGGCAACATTACGGGAAAAAATTATCTCCAGCGCACGAGACTGTGTATGGGAAATTCTAAAGATATGCCCTTTTAAATATTTTGTGATATTGCTCTTGAACTGAATTTTATGGTTTAAGTGTGAAGAACATAATATTTAATATAGAAAGGTGACACACAAAACGTTAAAAAAACGCCTCTTGAGGCGTAATATAAAATCTGAAAGCCTTTTTTTTAAACCAAAATGCTATTAGTCTCAAGCTATTTTGCGTTGAATCTCTTTAAATGTCGTTGAATATAAATGCTTTGTTTCACTTTTTATTCGAGTATTGTTACTGTTTGTCAAAATACATGATATTTATTTGTCTTTCAAATTTAATATACATGCTACTGATCAAAAAATCAAAATATTTATAAACAATAGGAACTGTTCTTCAAAGTATTATTTTTTAAAACTGATTAATTTAAATAAAATTGCATTTAATTTATATCTAATTATATTTAATTTGTGTCTAATATATTATATCTAATTAAAAACATAAAATATTTTTGTAGAGTCAACTTACATATTTTTTCACTGCATTCAAATAATTTTTACATGTTAGTCTAAATGTATAGTTGCTTTCTACGTTTTCGTGGATATGGAGTGATTGATGATAATACTTGATGAATAATCAAAACACAATTTATTCCCCGGTAAGCACTTACCAAAGACACATTTATACTTGTCGAAAAACTATGACAAACACGCTGAAACAATCAGCAACACAGACTTCAGACTATAACGGTGAAGACAGCTTCACGGCAAAAATACTAGAGTGCTCGGCTCCGACCAAGTCGGGGCAGAGCTCCCGATAAGGTATATCTCTCTGAATCTCTGAACACAAGACACTACTTTCCCTCCATATAGGCAGCGTATATATATCTTTAATCTACATTCGAGAATATTCCTGAGAAAACACTTAGAAATGTATTCTAGAATGTTCTCGCTCCGTCTATGACAAATCGCCATTTTTGTCGGCAAATATCGCCAAATGGTCGATTACGCGCCAAATATGGCAATCCTGAATATTTAAATCTCAATCTTTTGAATTTTTTTTGTAAACTTCCTTTATTTTCGAATGAAATTTTATGACAAGGATTATCTGCCATATCAAAAACTAAGAATTCAAATTTAATATATGATCTAAGACTGCCAATTTGAGTAAAATGTTTAAATGATTCATTTCTTTCCACTGATTAGCTGCGCAGTTTTGTAATATGAGAATCAGAGCCAACGCTAGGGTTTTCGGCTCCTTCCTGAGAATTTAAAAATGGCACTTTTCAGTAATTTTTTACTTTTACTTTCCTCTCAAATTGTATGAAATGTTGCGGGAATGCTCAAGAAAAAAATTACATTTAAATTATTGCTTATATTTTTATGACATAATTATCTATCTTTTTTTTTGCTTTATATGCAATAAAACATATACGAAATCTTGTTAGTGATGTACGATTTGCAAGCTATTCTGTGATATGATCATAAGTTGATTGTTGCTAATTAATTTTCTTTTGCAAAATGATTAGTCATTGCTTGTAAAATCAACTCTTAAAATTAAAAATATCTTAAGCAGAACAATACAACAATAAGTGCAAAAAACTAAAAAAATCTGAAAGCTTTCAGATTGCCTATTACGCCCAAAGCGGCGTTTTTTTTTTCACGGGGGATTCGTAACGGAATTTGAAAAGTGATACAGACATTCAAAGTCATTCGACGCAAAATACCGCCAGACATTGCAACGTCTTTGCATTGCTACGCTACCAACATAATACCAGTAAGAAATGTAAAGAAACCTTGCGCATAAAATATCCGTGCTTGAAGATGCAGGCGATGTTAATGCTAATGGAACGCTTTGAAATCGCTGAGTTTTTTAATTAAAAATGCGTAAACGTTTTACAAAATATGAAATAGGTAATAAAACAAATTCCAAATTTTGTCTTCCAGATGCCCATATTCAATTCAGGATTATGTTATTCAAAATTTGATGTCTCTAGGTACCGTTGTTCTTTCACAATGCGAGAAACATATATATATACTTTGTTCTTTCACAATGCGAGAAACATATATATAAACAGATTCTTAATTATTTAATTTCTTTAAATACAATGCAGAGCTCAAATATTTGGTGGCAAGAATTTGAAAAGTGATTCAGACTTTTATAATGAACCAACGCAAAATGCTAAAACGATATGAATATCCCTAACGCCCTTTGAGCTTGTAATTAATGTTAGAAATTGCTAATCGGAAAATATCGTCTGTTTATACTTACCATATCAAATAGGAGAAACTGAAGCAATTTTATTCCTACCGAAAGTTTTAAATTCCCCCTTACTTTGAACGTTTTGATTACGTATCTTGTCAGGACTGAGTGTTCGGTGCATATTCTTGCCGAACATCTTCGTGAAAACTTTAAGTCCTGATCTTGAATAGGGAGCTGAATGCAGCTATGCTCTGTGGTACAAAACTGTGGTTAAGTGGTAGAAGAACTGCACTTCAGAAGGATTTAAAATCCTCTTTTATTAAACCACAATTATATACAGCCACTTCCCAACTCGGGAAGGATACAGAAAATAATGACCGCACTTGGGTCTAAACTGAACAATCAGATAATTTAAGGTAATTAGAAATTAAGTAGTTGTTGCTCACAGAGCTATAAACGCGAGGTCGGCCTCTAAACTAAATGGTGCGTAGCAAGATTTAACTAATACTAACGCACTTAGAATTACTTCAATAAGTAATAGAGATACGGCTTAGAATTTAAATAACAGCGCTATGGCTTAGAATTTAAATACTAGCTGGTCAGGCGAACGTCGAACAGAGTACAATACGTTACACAATACGTGATTGAAAATTTATCATTTTATTATCTAGAAACGTAACTTTTATGTACAAAATATTTACATGTTGATAGAGTATGATTCAAGAAAATACCCATGGATTATCCGTTTAAACTCAGGTGTTCCTAACATTCTAGAAAACTGAATCAGCCACCCTGGCTAAAATCGAAATTCGAACTCAGACGCGAACGCTCTACCAAAGTTCTGCAGACAACTCTCGTCTGCCATACACTCTGTCTGTCTCACCTGCCTCTCACAGCGATGGGAGACAGCTGATTGGCTGACCGAGGAAGCGATACATGACATTAATTATGCATTTGTTGGTGATAATTCATAGATGCTTGTGAATTGATTCATAGATGTTTGTTTAGTGAAACTTTCGAATAGAAAAGAATGTGTGTCCTGTGCAATTAATAAAAGGAACCCCATATTTCAAACCGTAAAGTTTCATTAAAAATTTGCTCATTATAATATACTTTTTAATCAAAATTATCATTATTCTTAATTTAATGTAGTGAACCACAAATTCCCACAAATGTCATAGCTGTAAAAATGTTTCAATTTTACTTTTTTACAGAATGCCTGATGGTTTCTGCTGTATTAAATCGGATTTAATTTTCAAAAGAATAGTGTAAAAGTTTTGTAAAGCAAACAATGATAATATTTCCGTTAAATCCCACTTTTAAGGCAAAAAAAACTCAGGCTGAATTTTGTCGTTTGGCCATCTAGAACGAAAAGCAAAAATTAAAGAACTGTAATTTTTTATTTATTTTTAATTTTTTAATTTTTAATTTAATTTAATTTATTTTATTGAAACACTGTACGTCTTTAATAGTTGTCTCTCATTTCCTGATTGGAATTAGAATTTCTTAACTGTTTAACAGATGAAACTGAAATTGCGTCATAATACAAGTTCATTAAATTTAGCTAGTATTTATAATTTTTCATCTTTGATATATTACCTGCACTTCAAATAATTTTCATACGAGTAATTATGATGATTCAATGGTATATATGTAAAAAGAGTAAGATATATATAAATAAGTATTAAGATGTTTAATGCCTTTAAATTAATAAAAAATATCAATAAGTAATCAGTGTTTTCAATATACAGTGGCTCGCAAAAGTGTTCATAGGCTTACGAGTTTCAAAGAAATATTGCTTTATTTATTAATAAAAAATAGTATTTTAGAATGATTTTTCTTTATTTTTTAACTTATTAAAATTTTAAGCTTTTTTTTAAGAAAATCAATTGTAAAAAAAGTCACAGGAAAGTTACTTCACAAAAGTCTTCGTATGGTTAAAGAAAACTGCATATATTAGTAAATATTCTAGTATTCCTGTTAGATAGTATTTTTTAGTATATCTTGCAGTATTTATGACAACTTTCAAACGTCTGGGCATAGAGTTAACCAGGTTTTTTTTCTAATATCTGCGCCAATGTTTCTCCATTCTTCACTCATTACTGCTTTTAGTTCGGTTTTTGTTTTAATGTTGTGTTTTAGTACTCTAATTCTCTCCAAATGTGTTCTGTTGGGTTTAAATTTGGTGACTGAGGGGTTGTTTTCAGAATTTGTGGACAATTTTATACACCCAAAAAACGAACGTTGAGGGCTACGTTCTTAGGATCATTATCTTGATAAAAATAAAGTTGCTTCCAGTATTCAAATTCTGAGCGGATAATTCTAAATTATCTTTTAAAATATTTAAATGGAGAATATGGTTCATTGTGCCATCAATAAATACAAATTATTTAATCCTGATGCTGGCATGCACCCTCACACTAGAACACTTCTACAGCCAAACTTTACTGTTCCAACCAAGGCCTTCGGATTAAGCTCCTTATATTTTCCTTCATATCATTATACGCCCATCGAAGCAAAAATGTTAAATTTGCTTTCATCTGCAAATAAGACATGATTCCAATACACTTTGGCCTTATTTACCATTGAATTTTGAGAAGAAAAGGCCTATCTTTCTGTTTTTTGCACTTCCAAAAGCTTTTTCGAGCAGAGCGCTCATGTAATTCAGCTGATCTTAGCACTCGTCGAACAGTTTTAAGTGAAACTGATGTAGAAAACTTTTCAGTAAATTCTATAGAGATCTTTACAACACTCAAACGTGGATTTTTCACAGGAGTTTTTTTTTTCCCCTAAGCATAAATCTCGGATTACGTTGAGTCACGTGAAAACCCCTTTGCCGGATAACCTCTTCTTACTTTATATTGGATCTGATTTTCTTCTTTAGAGCATTTTGCCACATACTGCAGCGTAGAATGTGACAATTGTACTAATTTACCGATATTCCGAATCGAATTTCCATCCTTATGATAAAAATGATCAATTTTCGAATGCTGTTCGTTGCATCCTTAAGATAACAAGACATTTTTTAAACATATAAAAATGTATATAATATATATACCGAATCGAATTTCGTCTTTATTATAAAAAATGATCCATTTTTGAAATGTTGTTCGCTAAGTCCTTATGACTACGAGACATTTTTAAGCTTTAAATAAAATATAACGAAGTAAGCAAGCAAAAAAATAAAGCCAAACACTTTTTTAAAAGTTATCAAATTGCAAAAAATAAAAAAAAGTGGTAGACGATAATTTTATTTATGAAATTTTACAAAAATTCTTGGTGTACGATCACTTTTGTGGTGTATTTTATCTATGCCTCCTTACGTTTTGAATTTTAGAAAAAAAATAAGTCAGTATTAAAAATTAAAAAGTTTGCTTTGGTTCAAAATTACATGGAGATGATACGAAAAAAGATTGAGCTTTATATTCGAATTCATTTCCGGGTTGCAGCGCTTTTCTTGCAAATTCTTAAAGATACGAACACTTTTGTGAGACACTGTATTTGTTCGAAAAAGATTTATTTAAACTCAGTTTTCGTGTCTGGAATCGTCAACATAAATGTGCTTTTAAAATACACCATTTTGCTAAACCCCTTTAACTGCTTTTTATCATTTGCTGCTTACATTTTTCCACAGAAAATATATCAATCAGACAGCACATGTTTTACACATCAGACGAACTAACAACCTTTTAGGTTATAAACCTTTTCAACTAACTTTTAAGCTGGAAGAAATGTTTCCAATAAAAATAGCAGTACTGAAATGAAAGGAATTCAATTAAAATTTGAAACCACTAATGTATAAAATAGCCTTGTTTCAGAGTTGCTAATGGAATTCTCCCGAACGAGGAGCCGGAACTTTAATTTCCTATAACTTTTTTTAAAACAATTTTTATATTGGCGATTGATTAAACACTTCAAATATCAAATGCATTTATTGACAGTGTTAATGGGTTACAAGACTATTGCATTAAAGATTGCAAAAAGGCAGAGGGAATAGGTAATTAATGATAAACAACTTCAGTTATACTATTTTCCTAAGCTGATTAAGTGTCTTAACCTAATCCAAAAATTGTTTTCCCTCCTTTCTTCATTTCCTTTCCATGTTTAATTTATGTAAATAATTCTGAAAGAGAGCTCAAATACGAAAATTCCCTGCCAGACTAATAAGCAAACTCAAAGTTTTGCATTTAAACATATTATCTGTTGTTTAGACGAATTAAATTTTTCTGTCAATTTATGTTGATCATATTAAAATACCTAACCTTTAATATTCTAATGTATAACTTATAAACATTTGAAATGTATAAAGTCATAGTCCGTGCAGATACAGGGGTCGCCCAGATGGTAGAGTAGTTAGGGAAGCCTACTGCGGTACTGAAGAGCGCGAGTTCGAATCCTTGAGAAGGCATGGGTGTTTGTTTGTAAATGTATAGTGTCTTTTCGGCATGGGGCACTCTAAATATATGGCGAGCGAAAATCGAGTGGTTTGGTAGAAGAGGAGAGGGATGGGAGACCCTCTGACTCGTTCCCCTCGGAGTTCTCTCCATCAAAACTGGCGGTGGAACTGAGCGAAGTCGCAATGTCACGTGTATGATGCTCAAGGCTCTTACGATAGGCACAATCTTGCTCTCCTTGCAACGATCAATTTCGTGGGCTTATTCTGATGTTACTAGACAAGTGAAATAAGTCACATTACACAGATGCAGGGTTTTCTATTTTATCTCTAGGTCAAATAAGTGTTTTCCATAATGCAAGTGATTTTTTTTCTAATGGTACAACAGAATCCCTTTATTCCGAATTAATAGGGGTAAAATCATTTCTTATAATTCATGTTATTATGTAGTGGTTTAGGCAATTAATGATAAAAAAATAGTTTTAACATAAATGCATAGAGTATGAATGACCATGACGAATTACTAGTTATTTCCCTTATGAGCATGTATTTTACGCCATCATCCGATGACAGTAAGACATTTAGCGCATACTCGACAGTGTTTAAATAACCAGTTTGAAACAATTTATTTTATTACTGCATCTGTAGTTTTACAGTAAAGTTTTTTCCCTTTAAATATGGATTTAAATTATGCTATACCTTTCATACTCTCATGCAAATCAAAGAAATAAGGCTTTGTAAACATTTTCTGACTTAGCTTAATTCTTACAACAGGATATTTTAAGGGTACATTTCAAAAGTTGCAAGTTGGATTTCCCGCTGTACAATTGGGATTGTAAAACACATACCAACTGTACTGTTTTACAACTACGCATCACTTTTCACCCGTCTCCTAGTTTTCTATTTAATACTTATCTATCACCACGTTTTATATGCAGCTGTCATCATTAAGTACACCTCTAAATAAAATAACAAGAAATTAGATGCAGTTGGTTAAAACAAACTAGTGAGTAGGCGGAATCAAATAACTATGTCTGTTTAGGCCTAACTGGAGTGATATGTTCAAGCAAATAAAAGTCGACGTGTTTAGATAAGTAAGACTATCCATTGATGTGGCCACGCTGGGTTACTCATTTAACACCACACATACTTTTCTTGGCCTAGTCGTCAATAACTGCATACTTCTTAAGTGCGGTACTTAATCGAAGTACAATAAATACTAACAATTTAGTTCCCCAGCTCTGTTCAACTTCCACAAGCACTTAAAATAGCAGACTTTTATTTGAACGCTGCTAGTGAATTATAAGTAAACGGAAGATGACAAACTAAGAAATCACTTCTTTTAGACATGCTTCAAAATCTGGTGACTTGCCTTACAAAATGTAGACGTATCAACAGTAAATTCATTGAAGCAAGACACCTGCTTTTGGTCCGTAGGCCAATCAACTGTAGAAAAGTCAACCGACTGATGGCGTGACCTTCAGGAATTCTTCAGGTAGCCATACTGGTGGATGGCAGCCAGTCTCGTCGTTTGGCGTGGCCTTTCGTGTGTACTATTTTATTCACAATAGCAGGTAGCAGGCAAGAGCTGCAGCTCTTCACGTGGCATTATTAGTTATAAACAGCAGGCAGATTGACGCGGCAATGGTTGAGTAGCAGTTCAGTCCAGTCCATAATCGATATTGCCGGAATATCGCTGAAGTCTAGCGATGTTTTCCCTCCTGATACATTTGCCCAAAGGGCGGCTGACGTAGAAATGTCCGAACTGATGAAGGAGAGATCAAAGGTGGTAAGAAGAGGGGATGACTAATAGTCATAAAGCAGAAAAACCAAAAGGAGACAAAAGCTACAGACTTGGAGAGGCAAGTGTTGGTGTGAAGCAAGTCCTGACAGTTTGAGTTAGCAGTCAACATAGTTAGTTTTTATACACTCACTCCCAAAAGTTAAGCACGGATAGGAAAATGCTAATTTCCGGAAGCCAATCAGAATTCAAGAGGATGCAATTCGCTACAGAGGTAGATGGAAGTATGCAAATATGTTAGGTAACAGAAAGCCGGGCTTTCATGACAAGAAATATGCAAAAAAGGCAGTGTTATAAGAAGGGTTACAGAAGTTGATTGTAAGTGCTGACAGGTGTTTAAAACTTCCGTAGAATTTGTTTTCAAGACATACGTGTTTCTATGACTTCCAGAAGACGAATGGAAGATTCTGAGCGCTGGCAAATTATGAGATTCTTGTGGGGCGCATTGAAGCAGGACAGTCGATCACAGATATTGCCCTTTTCTTCATCGTTCATCATTCTGTAATTTCTCGTTTATGGAAACAATTCCAAACTACACAGACAGTTGTCCAAAGGCCGGGAGCCAGTTGCCCAAGGGTTACAACCCCCGCGGAAGATGGATATATTGCTATTGTAGCCAAGCGGAATAGCAGAGCAACCTCCACACGTGTGATATCTATGGTTACAGCGTCCATTGGTAAGGCGATATCTGCAGCTACTGTACGCCGAGGATTACATATGAGTGGACTGTATGCCCGGGTACCTTGAGTTTGTGGTTCTCTATCCGTCCAATCAAGAGGGGCACGATTACAGTGGTGCCGGGAACATGTCAATTGGAATGTGTCTGACTGGGGCAATGTCATGTTTACTGATGAATCAAGATTTGTTCTGGAGCCAGATGACAAGCGTATAAGGATATGGCGTGAACAACGAACACGCAATCAGTCGTAAAACATCACCGAACATCACGCATTCCGAGGCGGAAGCATTATGGTGTGGGCAGGGATTTCATTAGGATATCGCACCGACTTACACATCTTTAAACGGGGTTCTTTGACTGCTGTCCGGTATCGAAATGAAGTCCTAGAACCCATTGTGAGATTGTACGTTGCAGCAGTTGGCCCTACGTATGTTTTAATGGACGATAACGCACGTCCCCATAGAGCTGACATCGTCGATGACTACCCGGAGAGTGAAGGGACTGTGCGTATGACGTGGCCAGCATATTCGCCCGACCTTAATCCCATTGAAAATCTTTGGGATGCTCTCAGCGGTGCTGTATCTTAACGTTTCCTACCTCCAGCTACTCTTATTGAGCTGGAAACTGCTCTACAAGAAGAATGGCGATTGCTCAATTCTGCGGTGGTTGACCACCTAATTGAAAGCATGGTCACAAGGTGTAAACTTTGTACACAGAAGAGGGGGGATCACATACCCTATTAATGTCTTTTTTTTCATTTTATGCTGTTTATTTTCACTTTATACATAATTCAGTTTAAGTCTCCAGTTAACTTGTGTAACCTAGCTGTTATACAACTTGTGACAACTTGAAGTCATCTTTCGAATGGATTTATTACATAGATCACTCAGACTGCATGAAATATCCCAAGCTCACTTGCTTTCATTGTAAAATAATTATTCATTTCTAGAGATTAAAGTAATGAAAAATTATGAGACATTCGCGGTTTTGATTTACTGCTTCAATCCAGTTTTCCCCATAATTTCGGCTTAGAGGAATTTATTAGATTTTACTTTGAGCAAGATTATGTAGCTTACAACCACCTTTTTTAGTATCGAACAATATGTAAAATACAAGTTATACATAGAATTAATGAAACTCAATCTATGTATATAATTATTACCTTTGATTTTATAGTTTATTTCAAAATAAGTATTGCATTATAATTTTTACATTGTTTAAGTAATTGAAAACAATTAAGCGCATATAAATAAACTAAAAAAAACTGATGTGTACACCACATGATTTCCTTGTACGGAATATTAAGTTATACGAAATTTTCCTGCATTTCATTTAAACATATTGAATTAACAGTTAACAAATTTTGAATTAAATCTACTTCGTCGATACCGCACACACAATAGAATAAATGCACTCTTTAAAGTTCATTATCGGCGCCAGGTTCACTTAACAGCGTTAATATCATTCATTTTATAACTCAGAGCGAGCAACATTATAGCATCTGAAGAATTATCACAAGTTCTATTCAAATACTATATAATAAATCTAAAACGATGAGTAAAAGAAATTTTTAAAAAAATGCCTAAAGCGCATGCGCTACTAATTAATTCAGTTATTTCGCGGTAAGGCAAAAATACATAAAAATTGGAAATATTTTTTTTTGAATTGAAAGATATAGAAAAACATAAAACATCAATTACAGTTACAGTTAAAATTACAGTTTATACGCAAAACAAGCTAATAACTTAAATGATAATTCCAGAATGAAGTAAGCATAATTTAATTCGCAATAATAAAAGAAGACGTTACTTTGCTGTCGCGAAGCTTAGTTTATTTAGATTGGCAACAAATCCACTATTCTGCTAAGTATCAAATGTAAACAAATATGTCCGCTATCATAAACAAAAATTAGACTTAGCCGCACTTAAAAAACTTTTAAATTGTTGATAACTCCACAATTATTGCATGCTGGTTAACTAAAGGCATAAAATTGTAACCAAAGAATAAGAATAATATAATTCAATCATTTTTAAAGCAAAAAATGCACAATTTACAAACATATAAGAATAAAGAAACTGAGCTCACTGAGCCGAGCAAGAGAGTGGATATATATATATATACTTATGGTGCGGCCGATTGCAACCAAAATGCGAGGTACACATCTACATGTTATAGCAGTCCTATATACAAAATTTCAGCGTTTTTTGAGTTATACGAGATACATACATACATATGAACGTACAGATGCCACGAAAAAAATCTCTTCAGAATCCATTTTAAATCAGTCTTATAATTTTGTTGGGAAAAAGAGTCCTTTATTCCGTTTAGATATTACGCAAAAACATCGTTAAATTGCATTCCATAGAGGTCAAAATGGATATTTTCGTTGAAATATGAAACCCGAATTTTTCGCGATTACAATACTTCCATTTTACTTCGTACAAGGAAGTAAAAAGAAAATTTTCCGTGAACTAGGGTAAGAAAGATTCAGGTAATTGAATTCCAGATAGTCTGGATCACTGCACGAAATTTATTCAAAAAATATTAATTAAAATAATTTCTCCTTTTCACCTCGTGGTTTTCATAGCGGAAGTTTTTACTGTAATATTTTGTAGTTCTTTTCATAAATAATTGGGAGAAATAACTCATTAATAAGCTGTTAACAGTGCTCAGTGTCAGTATGATGAAAAGATGGACGATGTCCAAAATTTATCATTTCTCTCACTTTCAAATGACAAAGACTTATTACGTTAAAATTTCTATGAAACAATTTTAGATCGCGTTTTGCTTAGCCATTTAGCTATTACACAATCCATTATCAATATACGACTTCAGATTTAGCCTTTGCCATTGCAGGAAAAGAAATAGGAATAGATTTTATGTTTCTTTTATTTATATATCAGTGGCAGCGTCAAAATTTATGGTTTCCGGGTGCCAATAACCTAAAACGTCGAATAACTCAGCCTCGCCTTGATCCTAAGAAATCGAAGAAAGTTGCGTACTCTTCGAAATTCGGTACCCGCCATTTTGTAATGGACGTTCCTTGTTTCTTGAAGCCCGAAGGTGGTCGAAGGAAAAATGTGGAATATTTTTATCCAAACCATTTTTTTATCTTATTTTGCAGGAAATATTGCGTGGTTTTCAATCCCGTCATTCTTTTCTTTCCTCTTTCTTATTTTTTTCTCATCGTCTTTTATTCTGAGAACTTGGAGAAGAAACTATAGCGTAAAAGCTTTGCCTCTGCAAGGATGTGCATGATTCAAAGAAAAGAAAGCCTTATTATTCTGTTTTCGATGAATTAAAGTTATCAAAGCTTTTGACTTTCAAATTTTTGTAGAAATCTGAATCTAAGAATTTCAGAAACTATGCTGTTTAAAACTAAATACTGATTATAATGCTTAATTTCATTGTATCCTTTATTTTAATGACTGATTTTATTTCTTAGCGTATTTCACTATGAGAAAAGCAAATAGCAAAAACACTGAGGATTTAAAAAATTGAAAACTTGGTATTAAAAAATTTCCGATTACGATTTAACAGCTCAGCGAAGAATTTGCCATAAAAAATTAATTAAAAAAGTAAAAATGTTTTTTTTTCTGTTTAAAAGTAAATATGTTTCGTCATATTTAGATTTCACTTTTACATCTGAATAGTTTTAAGCTAAACAGCTGTGATAAGTCTACTAGTTAAAAATTAATCCTCAGAAACTCAAAACAAGGAACATAAATTCCTGAATTGTCTAAACTAGCAGTGCAAATGTGAGCAGAAATGAACTTGCTATGTTATTATCCCATGCTAAATAAGTCTATAGGTATGGGTTGATGTAGGCGAATGTAGGACACCAGAATTTCAGATTAGTCACAGGACTTAACCCTGATTAGTCCTAGAGGTATACTGTCACGCTAACTAAATTCTGCTCCAGTTTTGATGCAGAATCTGAGTAGGGATGGATTCAAGGTTCTTTAATCCCTATTTCTCTACCACCTAAGCATTTGAGAGGACTTTCGGTTCACCTCTGTTCGGTTCATCTGATAAGTGACGTCATGTCCAATAGACATTATACACTTAACAGCCATGCCTTCTCTGGGATTCAAGTCCAGTCCAACAGATCGGGTAGTCACCGTCACTAATTATTATGCCGTATGCGTGGCGCCAAAATTTTTTAAAAATACTAAAGATGCATCTGTTAACTAATAGTCTCTGGAATAAACTACGTAATAGTTGGAGTACGTGGTCCTGCAAAGGTGTGATGGTTGCAATTACTTTCCTTCATAATTTTAATTAAAATAATTATCCCATATGCAACAGGTATCAGGTATGTGGAACATATCTATTTCAACTTTTTAAAATGAATTTGGTTCATCTTCTTTTTAGCCCAAAAGGACATTATCCCAGAAGGACTATTCGTCTCGAAACAGCATTATGTTCATAGTGAAACAGTTCACTATAAATGTCTGTTTCACTTTTCACATTGTTGCCACCTATTTCGGCCACCATATCGTCTGCCTGTCTGTAAGATCTTAGTTCGTATTGCGCAGCTCTCATTTCTATAAACGCTAACTGAAACTTCCACGCTTTGTTTTTTTGTTGTGTCATGTTCTAAAGTTGAAACCTCTGAATAAAAAGGTGAAATACAGACCATTCACAGCTGTTGTATTCTTAATGTTTATTAATTTAAATGTAAGATAACGCGAAGCAACATAACATTTGTTCCTCATACGCCGGAGTTTCGAGAAAAAGGCACACTTGTGAATAAGAATTCTACGTGTTCCTAATGTTGTGGATAATTCACTTTCGGTTTACACGTCTCAAGATTTACGCAGTGGATACAGCGTACGAGGTGAGTGTAAATTTTAATGTCAACCGCATTCTAATTGCATTTGACATTTCTTTATTATTGCTTTATTGTAATTAAGGTATTAGTAAAATCGAGAATTTAGAATATTTTGAAAAATGTCAGATACAGAAAAAAAGAAACGGAAGAAAGTTTTGAAAACACATTTAACGAAATTTATCAAGAAAATATATTATGATAACTTAGAGAATGCTGAAACAGAATTAATCTTAGAAAAATGTAAAACTTTTAAGGAAGATTTCGAATCTGTGTTTAACGAAATTTACACAAATTGCGATGATGATAAAATAAACACTTTCGTTGAGGAAGAACAATTGATTTTAGAGAAAATTGAGGAGGTTCAGTTAAAAATTATCCGTAAGTTAAAGAACAACAATGTCATAAATGCAAGCGGCGACAAACCTGTCGTACCGAAATCAATCGCTGAAAGTTTAAAATTACCAAAATTAACGTTACCCACATTTAGCGAATATTTAACCGAATGAATAACTTTTAAAGATTTATTTAATGCTAGTGTTCGCAACAATCCCAATCTTTCTGAAGCTCAAAAATTACAAAATTTAAAGGGTTCTTTGAAAAATGATGCTTATTGCATTATTCAGTTAATTCCCATATAGCTGATCAAAATTCCAGTATTGCTTGGAATTTACTAGAAGAGAGATTTTCAAATAAAAGAGAACAGATATTTGTTTATTTTAAAAGAATTCTTAACGTTTCACAAATACAAACAGATTCTGCATCGTCGATAGTAAATTTAGTGGATAATGTAAATGAAATAACTCGCTCGTTGGAAATATTAGATAAAAAGATTGATACTTTCAGTGATACTTTGTTGATATTATTTTGAAAAAACTTGATGTTTCGACCAAGTTGTGATGGGAGTGTCAATTAAAAAACGAAATACCGAAGTTGAAAGGCTTGATAGAATTTTTGAAGAATTGCGGCTAGAACATTACAGAACACTAAACCCTCAATTAGTAAAACGCATAAATCTAATAAACCAGTGTATAATAGGGTTACTTCTCTAATTACTAATTCTACTTGCTTATTTTGTAAAAAAATAATTTTTTACAAAAGTGTTCTAATTTTTAAACTACCAGTGCAAAAGCGAATAGAGTTTGTTAAGCCTAATAAACTTTGTTTAATGTCTATACAGTTAAAATGTTTAAGAGATACTTGCAAACATTGTTTTAAGCATCATCATAGCATTTTGCATTTAGAAAAGTATTTCAAACCAAAAAAAAAATGCATCTAAGTTTCCTTCATTGGAAGTACAAGTATTTGTTCCGAAATCAAAAATAAAAGCAGAAAACAACTTGAGTGAAGTTTCTCAACTGCTTGTGCAAACAACTGTGAAAATCACCATTTTGGAGCTCATGCTAATGGTAAACGCAGCCATGTACATTTGTGAACTGCTTTAATTAACGTTGAAAACTCAAAAAATTAATTCATAAATTGTAGATGTTTACTAGACTCAAGTAGCGAAAAATCGTTCATTCGTCGGGAAACAGCTATCAATTTAGGATTGAGCATAAAGGATTCTGTTGGAGCTTTTAATACTTAAGAGTTTGTGTTTATGTTCCTAGTTCAATACCAAATGATAAGTCAATATTTGGATAAACAATTCTCAATAACATGAATGTGTAAAGTTTGTGACAACATGATAAACACAATATATACTGAAAAATAGGTGTTCAAATCAATCGTAATAGTGACCAAGAGCTCCAACAGAATAATTAAATTTAATGCGTTGTGTCATAAAACAGTAGGGTCCAGTGTTCTAAATTAAAGTGAAAACATTACAAGAAGTTAAAATTAAATATAGCATTTATTTAAGATACTTTGAATTAATACAGAGTGGTACATGGTGGGCGGTTAAGTGGAAAATATAAAAGGTATATCATACCCAACCCAACAGGGAATTTAACATTTCAGGATACAGACGACATTGACGTTCCAATTAGAAGTTCCAAACAGTGAAGATTACAGGGTGAAATACATGGAAGATGTAGATTCTTTTACTTCTAGAAAGGAAAGAAAAAAATAAATGTTAGTATGTTCGGTCATTTTCGTCGCCCTCCTTAGTATTCATCTCTCGTCTATTTCTTCCGACAACGATGTTTCTCTGATAACGCCGACACTTTCAGCTCCGTCTCCTTGCGTTAAAATGGCGGCATGTCAAACTCCCGTCAGACCTCCTCGTCAGCAGCTCCCAAGCCCTTTTTACTCGAAACGCCAAGACCGCTTGATTGGCGATTTTTGATGGTAGTATAACCGCCAACAGTCCGGCAACCTCAGGGGAAAAACACGCAGGAAGGTGCAGCTCCACATAGAAAGAGCTTCCTCATTTGGCGATCATCGCTGCTAGCCTCGCAAGGGGTCCCAATCCAACATATGAATAACCTGCAAGTAAGCAAAAAACATCGCGCCAACCAGACCCTACGGCAGAGTTAGTAATGTAGAAACTAGCCTCTCCGCAGGGTGCAATTTTTCCAAATGTTGACAGAGGTTTCACAGACGACCGTCTAACGGGCGAAGAAATCGAAAACAAGGTCGTAAATCTCTTTGGAAGGGCAACGGACTGAATCGAAAGTTTTGAAGGGATACGTGAAAAGTATTGATTTTACAACAATTTAACTTCAATACTGATAAGTACTTAAATAAAAATATAATAATTTCACAGATAATTTTCTTGGGTTTATTCCGACACCAAACACGACCACCATAGTAAGAAATAAAAATTACTTCAGTTAAAATACAATAATCAAGTATGAAAATTTTTATATATTCTCCACAACACCAAAACGACCACCAAAGTCAGAAAATATGGATCCCAAATTTAGCAGAAAAGGGGGCATAACAGAAAAACTTAAATTAAACTTTAAACACCAACTTGTGTAAACAAAACTTTAAAAAAATTGACCTTAAGGATCAACTTATCAAGAGATTAACATTAACAACCAAAGTTAAGAAAAAATAATTAACTAAACAGAATTTAAATAATTAACCAACCAAAAGTAAAGAAGAAAAATTAATTACACAAGCAACTTAAAATCAGCGTTAACCAAAACTGTCAAGAGAACAAATTAAATGACTACAATTACTTTTAAACAAACCAAAGAACTTAAGTTCAACTACAAAAATTAAAACAAATTAAACTTTAAGTCTGAAGCAAAATAAGTTAAACATTACCTTTAAAACAACTTAAATCACAACTGAAATAAGTAATACATAACAATCCTCCCCCGTTCCGAAAAGAAAAATTTTGGTTTACCAAAATTTTTCGGAAAAGAATCAATAACCTCTGACTTTACAAAACACATAAAAAGTTAAACCTAAGCAGTGGTGACAATGGCAGAAATTACTCATTACTTGAACCAGAGCCAGCTGTTAAACTGACGAAAGAGTACTAAATACAAAAAGGACTTTTACCAATTAACTTTTAAGTAAAACAAAATAATAACCCTACCACCGGAAACTCAGAATCAGAATCCACAATACTACTTACAACAAAATAAAACACTTCCAAACTAAGCTTAAGCCTGAGAAATGTAAACCAACAATCAACTCTAATCCAAAAAAAAAATATAACACAAAAATACGAGCAATACAATAAAAACTTACAAATAAACACCCCAAAAAAAAAAAAACTCTAACACGAGCAGAGGCGTGTTACTCAAAACAGGCCTTCAATAACAAGAAATTGAACAATCACCTGAGTGCAAACTACCTTCACCTTACCTCAAAAGGTGAAGCAAAACTAAATAAAAACACAAGACAAAAATTCTACCCGAAACGAGATACAAACGTCTTCTTAAATCAAAGCAACACCCCAATACATAAGTGAAAACTACCACTGTAAGTAACGTAACTTAACTAACAGTTGAACTTAGGTTATTCAACAAGCCCACAAATGATAAAACTAAATAAGTAGGCAAGTGTAATCGACCAAAACACAATATACACGTGTGAGCAAGAAATAACAACCAACTACTCAAAAAAAATAAGCCGAAAGACACTAAGGCGTCCCTTAGTAAGGTAAACAAACAATTTCGAAACATTAACGTGAAGGAAAAACAAAGTGGACCAGCCACTAAGCTCTCAAAGAAAAACAAACCAGGATATAAAGAGTAGTAAGTTGCAATTCCTGACAAAACATGAACTAGATAAGGTCAAACAACCCAAGTCAACAAAACAAGTCACGCAGCGCAACAAAAGAAATAAACAAACAAAACTAAATAAGAACTGTTACAAAATCTAGAACTTCAATTAAGGCAGAAACTTTCCTACCCTACCAATATGTACAACAGTATAAAGTTCAATTACTCGTTACAAATCCATGAGCATCTCTGGGCCTTAAATTGTAAGGCAATTGTGTAGTAGTGTCACTAGGTTGACCAGCAGAAGAACGATCTTGATCAGAGATCTCTAAAGTAGGAAATATAATTCTTGCTGGCACCTTGGTTAAACGATCAACATGTACCACCTGTCGTGTGTGTGGTTTAGTCACTAACTCTATCCTGAAGTTAACCTTTGATAACTTCTCAACAACTCGGTAAGGACCCTTGTTAAATTTACACAGCTTCCTAGCCGTTCCTGGCTGTACTACAGGAGTGTATAAGTAAACTGTATCACCTAGCTGTATGTCCTTATGATAAGCTTTTGACTCTCTAGTAGTTTCTTGTTTCTCAGCTGCAGTAGTTAAATTTGTCTTAACTACCTGAAATGATTTTTGCAGTCTGACAAGTAAATCTTTCGCATAAGTTTTAGTATCATCATAAGTCTTAAATTTAGACTGAGTCAACATATCCACAGGTAACGTTAAATCTCGGCCATACAAGAGAAACGCTGGGCACTCATCTAATGCCTGATGCTTTCCAGTTCTGTGTGCTAATAAAGCAAACGGTAAATGCCTGTCCCAATCTTCTTGAGTTTCAGAAACCAAGTGACTTAATGAATTAATAAGAGTTGCATTTAATCTTTCTTGGCGAACGAGCTTCCTGCATATGGAATACTCTTGTATTTCCCCTAGTAGAAGATGAATAAGAATTTCCCTTGTAAAGTCTTTCACCAAAAGTGTCCTTCTTATGGCATATCATATACCTTCTACCTACATTATCACAGTCATTTACCTCGCCAACCTACTTTGAATTATAAAAAACAGAAAAATGAGTAAATTATATCTCTCTATACACAAGTTTCGTGCTTGTATTTGGGGTATTGCTACCTGGTCATTTAGAGTGCATCATGTGCATAATGGTTTCATTTCTTGGGTTGGAAAGGAACTTTACACATAGCTTCTAATAGTTATATTTAAAATATTGATTATAAACAGTGTTTTTAAATAAAATATTAAGAAGAAGAGTTAGTCCAAGAAAATTAGCATGAAACATCAATGATCAATGTCTTCATTTGAACATTACCTATAATTTCCAAAACAGTAAACCCTTACAGATCGCGGGGTTACGTTATTAATATATAGCGAATACAACAAAATATCATCCCAAAAAAAGTAACTTCATATACGATAAAAGGGCCAGATATAATTTAGATTAAGACAGAATGTATAATTTAAACAGATGTAAATATTTTTGTAATTAAAAGGGGAAAATGGAGCAATTTTTCTAATAGCTATCACTGGCCATTTCAGGCTTTGGCCCCTATTAAGACCAGAAGGTGTGCCCATTTTACTGTGGAGGCACCTAACGGGTGACCACCTTTACCTCCTATGAAGGGACAGACAATTTTATATACATGTCTTCTCCGGGACTCAAGCCCGGGCTCCTTTGTACGACAGTCAGAGGCAGTAATCACTTTTCCGTCTGGGCAACTAAGAAACAAATGGAAATGAATTTTATTACAGCTTAATAAATACATGATAAAATGACTTCTTAAATAATCTGGTGATTTTTGCTTAGGACAAAGACAAAAAGTCTCTTAAAGTTTCGCGGCAAGGAATGCGGAGTTTTTCAATGCCTATCATAAAATGTTCCTTTGCTATCTTCATTTGGCTCAATCTCCGTTGGAAAATCAAATAGTTCCTGTACCATTTTTAATAATTTGTTTAACCTCTTGTAAATTAAAGATGCTTCATCTTCTTCATTATCACTAGTTTCCCTATCCACTGATGTTATAAGATCATCCAGGTTTTCATTTGTCTTTTCTTGACTAATTTTTGGCTTCTTTTACATGAGTGAACTCTTCACCACTAATGGCTTTCGTAGTCTACACGATTTCTTTTGCTTCATTTTATATCGATGGAAAGCCTTTAAAATTGTTGATAACTTCTGGCAAGAGCTGATGCTAGCAAGTATTCAGGATTGATAAATGAACGTTCAACCGCGTATGAATGAAACTCTATCGCTAGACAAATTAAATGAAAACAATTACTCTAATGCGTATATGCGAAATCGCCTTCTGCAAATCCGCGTTCGGCAAAGCAGGTATTTCAGTTTAAGCAGGTTTAATGCAGTACAGCAGTCCTATTTCTTTAAGGTACAAAAGATGTTTCATTGAGGCTAAAAATCAGAATCAAAGTTATGAAGAAAATAGCAAAAAGACGCTATATAGTTGCTGAAAGTTCAAAAGTTTCCAGTATAAAAAGTATGGCAGTCGAGTTTTGTTTTTACACAGAAACTTTATAAGCCTCTTTAGGAAAGTTTTAATGACCCAAAATTTAATGTTTCGAGAGAAAACGATCTTTCAGAAACTATGTTTCTGTCTATTAATTTGAACTATACTGAACTTCAAATCTTTGCGTGAAGGTTAGACTGCATAGCATATATATATACAGTTTATCCTAACGAAACTAATTTCAAGAACTCGAGAAAAACTACTAGTGGTAACATTTCAAATCCGACTTAAACAGAGAAATAAGATTCAACTGTCTTTCTTCCAGCTTTTCTACCATCTATCCTTTTTGCTGGATATGTGTAAGAACAGAAATAAAGAAAAAAAGGGGGTAAGGGAGGAAGAAAGAAAGCGTGTGTCTATCCCATTAAAAACGGCCCGAATGCTATATCCGGTATTCCCTAGAAGTTTTCCCTATAAATGTTTTTTATCTTTCGTTTTCTCCTGATTTATCTGAGAATGGAAAAGGCAG
Source organism: Stegodyphus mimosarum (assembly GCA_000611955.2). Classification (NCBI taxonomy): domain Eukaryota; kingdom Metazoa; phylum Arthropoda; class Arachnida; order Araneae; family Eresidae; genus Stegodyphus; species Stegodyphus mimosarum. Next base: position 1,174,743 of record KK120927.1, read on the forward strand.
ACGATCTTTTACCAACTTCCGCTGAGTGCGAGCGGGAGATAAAGGAACTCCTCAACTCCACTTGAACTCAGAGAAAATGGCGGACAAAAATCAACTCGCAGAAGCCGAATTAACGGCAGTACGTCCAATGTGATGGAACGTTAAACAGAACGAAAGAACTTTTACGCCAGATTGAGAATGGGCCAGAATGACTTCGTATGAGTAATTTATTATTGTTTTCGCTTTTTTACGCCAATAAGCAAAATGTAAGAGAAACGCAGTCTTTTGTATTATTTAAAAAATAAATGTAAACTTGGTTAGTGAATTTAAATTCTGATGTTGGAAATTTAAAGAAGAATATTTCTGTGATGGCATTCTATGTTAAAAAAATTATAATATGCAAAGATAGATTATTTTTGCTTTAGGATTCTGCTTCAGGGAAACTTTCTACTCTTGAAATGAAACTCTTTCTACTCTTTATTTCAATTCGTAATTTTTATTGTTTCTGTAAACGACAATTATATTTGAAGGCAATAATATTAAAAATGACAATTTCTAGAATTTCTGTGTTATACATAGGACTAAGTTGAAAACAAAAGCACACACACATTCTGTGAAGTTTGGGGAAAATATTTTTCCATTGAAATATAGAAGAAAACAGTGTTTGAAATGAAAATGTGCTGTGCGCTTGATATGTTTCAACATCAACTAAAATTCACTAAACATGTAATGGGAATTAACTTGAAAAAATGACTGAAACTATATGGAGATCAGACTTGTTATCACACTTTGTTACTTCTAAGTATGTTATGTGTTATTTGAGAAATATTTCGCACACCTCTTTGAATAAATCACAATCGTATTTCACTAACAAAGGATTACCAAAATATGTTAGACAGTAACCTCATATCGAAAATTGTGTATAAAATTATATAATAAATGATGATATAATACTCTGTTCATTAAAAAAAATGTGTTTATTCGAATCCACTACATCATGAAAGATTTGCTGCAATATATTTTTACTTTCTTGTACGAAGTAAAGGAAGTATTGTAATAACGAAAAATTCCGGGTGCCATATTTGAACGAAAATATCTATTTTGATCACTAGCGAATACAATTTAACGATGTTTTTGCGTGACATATGTATGTAAGCGCACAATGAAGGACCCTTTTTCCTCAAACGAATTATAAAACTGATTTAAAATGGATTCAGAAGAGATTTTTTTCGTGGCGTCTCTACGTACGTACGTATGTATCTCGATAACTCAAAAACGAGTAGTCTCATAACGTTGAAATTTTGTATATGGGACTGCTATAATATGTAGTTGAGTACCTCCCTTTTTGCTTGAAATCGGCAGTACCAAAAGTATATTAATATACATGCACCCATTCTGTTACTCGGCTCCGTAAGCTCAGTTTTTTTATTCTTATATGCTACTAAATTGCGCATTTTTTGCTTTAAAAATGATTGAATTATGTTTATTTTATCTCCCGGTTAAGGTTTTTATGCCTTTAGTTAATTTGCATGCAATACTTCTAGAATTATCAACAATTTAAAAGTTGTTTAAGTTCGGCTAAGGCGAATTTTTGTTTACCATAGCAGCCATATTTGTTTACATTTGAAACTTAGCAGAATAGTGAATTAATTCTTTTTTGCAACTTTAGTCTCTTTTTGCGAGTGGGGCCAAAAGAAAACTTTTAGTTTGGTGCACCGAAAAATCTGCCTTCTTCTCTGCTGTCCAAATTGCTTCTTTTTGGGTAGAAACTGTAATATTAATTGTAAAAATTTTTTAATTGTTTTAACTGTACTTGGTGTGTTTTACGTTTTTCTATATTGTTCAATTTTTAATGCAAATATTTTGAGTTTTTATGTATTTTTGCCATGCCACGAAGTAAGAACTTGAATTAATTGAATGAGAAATGTATCTCTAATGAAGTTCGAGGAAGTAAGTGTTTCGTATTAGCAGCCAATATTGTCGCCAGTCTGCCTCGGACAGAGCATTCTCTATCGACGAAGTAGATGGAATTCAATTCAATGAGTTTAAATGAAATGCAGTAAAAATGCGTATAAATTAATATTCCGTACAAGGATGTCATGTGCTGTACACATCACTTTTTTAATTTATGAGTATGACCGCTTTAGTATGAGCCAGGTTTTCGAAATACTGTTATGTGAAGTTATGCGAATGCTTTTGACATACTTGTTATTAATTCTAATTTGAGTCACTCACTCGAAATTAAATTATGTGACATGAATAATTACGTATGCTTAAAAAGCATTTTGGGCACAGATTTTTCACGAAAATCAGTAAAAACAAATTGGTTTGAAAAGGACAATATGTTGTGGAATAAATCAGAGCCAAAGCCTGAATATTTGGCGGAAGATTGTATTAAAATTTTTAGTGTACAGTACCAGATGCTTCAGCATTAAAGATTTGGTATATCGGTTCAAGGACTAATATGGTAAACTTGGCGAATAAATCGAGAAACATTTTCATAACAGAGGGCTCATTTATAACATTTCATAACTTTCACGTTAACTTATCGAAATGGCAGAATAACAGTGAGCTTTCGGTGAAGCATCACTTCAGGTTTATCATTCGTAAATAAATTTTAATTTTTCTATAAACTTTATGGATCAGTGTTGATTATAAACAGTACTCTTTTTTTATTATTCTACTAGTGGGCAAACCCGCCAGAAGAGCGGACTGCAGCCAAAACAAAATTTATAATTCTGTATAACCCTGAAAAGCAAATGTATAAAAAATTTCAGTATGAATGAATTCAGTTTATTCTTTCCAAGCAAAAACCAATTCGTAAATAATTTTTTATTGCCTATCCAGGAAACAATAACTTTTGACACTTCAGATTAATACGTATGACATTACGATTTAAATTTAATGTAGTATAAAAAGGTTTTCTCAACATCACTAAAAGAATTAACCTGGCAATAACATATCGTGTCCATTATACTAACCTGAAACAAATAAACTGCCAAAATACTGCTTTATTTAAAATGCTGATATTAATGAAAATTTTTCGACATAGATTTGACGTCACATGCAATCGTGTGCTTTCTTCAGTGTCAGAGTATGATCTTATATAATAATATATTTAATATTTGGAAATGCTGTTTTTATTTCATATTGTGTAAAACTTACAAATTTTTGATAAACAAACCGTACGATTTGAATGCGAGCAGTAGCAACACTTTTGAAATGAAGCATTTTTATCTCCGTCGTGCGAGACTGTTGCCACTTGGAAAAATGAGTGTGAAAATTAGCGTTTCAGAGTTTTTAATTAATATCTTGATTTATTAAAGTCGTACGGACATGAGAATGATTAAAATGGCTTCCCGAGAATTTTTGGGATCTGGGAGGTACCTCCCTCGGAATTCAACTTCGCACCGTTGCGGAGGAGATAATGTCACAAACAAACAGACAGAGCGCGCAGATTTTAATGGTATGGATTGTTCTATGCAATGGATAATGTTAATTATACATGTTCATGTACTCATTCATTCTCATTCTTATATTCACTGGTTATTTAGTATGGAATTCTTAAATCAATGACTTAATAACCGTAAATTTTTAAAAACAGAATATTTTTAAAGTTTCCGTTAGAGTGTTAAGTGTTGCCATACACTTTTTTCAATTTCTCTGAATTATTTACATTTGCTATATAAATTTATTTAAAAAAATAAGCCATAGCAACTTGAGGATTGAAGCTAATTCATTTAACTGCTTCTTAATGATAACTCGTCTTTATAAAGAGCTTATTCTGGTTGCCATTAGCGATATTTCTAAGAACATATTTAATGCTTTTAAATGTAATATATTGTTCACAATCGTATAACTATTTTAAATACCAAATATGAGAAGTTTTGGATCATCTCATAATATACTTTTAACAAAAGTTTGTTCAGAGCTGCAAGTAAAGTATCACTTGAATTTTATCAATTTTAATCCAAATCAAATATGTTGTTTCCATTGATATAAAAGGCCTTAAACACTAAAGTTGGAAGGCTTTGTGTTTTATAACAGGAAGCTTTCCAATTTTGATAATGGTTTGAGTTTTTATGTATTGTACCTTACCACGAAGGGAGAACAGAATTGAATGAATAATTAATATATCTCAAATGAAAATCTATGAAATATATTTAATGTACCTTTTAGTTAAAAACTGTTATGGGCTTCAAATAAATTGCCACTTCTGGTTGTCCATCAAAACCTGCTAAGGACTTTTTGTAAAGTATCACTTCCAGTTGTCCATTTTTATTCAAAATGTAATCAACTCTCTATATGTATGTAGAAAATTTAAATATCGAAAAACGAAATTTTTTGAAGGATTTACCTTGAACGAAAAAATGCTCACACGCATACAGACACACATGCAGACATACATCATTGCAAAAATAGTGAATATACGTTGTGATGATCTCAGCTCAAGCTAAATCACTAAAAACTCACTATCAAAAAACATTACCCCCCCGCTTTTATGCCCATAAGTTGGCGACAGGTACAAATAAATACGTGACTTTTATGCTTTCCAGGTATTCAAACTTTAATATAATACAGGGCGATAAAACATATCTGTTTTCAAAATTTAACAGAAGTGAGAAATATGAATGAAAACAGAACAGTTTTTTTTATTAAAGATAATTGCTATTACTTCGTTATTAAGCACTAAAATGCAAACATTTTCACCCGAATGTAATATTTCTTTGTTAAGTTATTATTAGGTTCATAAACTGATAAAATACGCACTTTTTCAACTCTGTTCTACCGAGGATACTATTTTTAACAGGAATTAGGAACTTCGCTAATAAATTATTTTGTTTCTATATGTCTTGAAAAACTTGCAAGCAACGAAACCAGCGAACAATTTTTTGTAGTATCTGTTTACAGAAACCAAGAAATCTGCTATTTTAACTGTCAGCAGATGCACCGAAATGTTGCCGGAAATGTGTGAAATTGCCTCCTACTTTTAGCTCTTCATTGGCTTATTTTACTTGGATATTTGGAGTTATAAAATTTAGTAGCTAGTGAAAATACATTTAAATAAAAAAAAATCTGAAAACTTTCAGATTTTATATTACTACGAAAGGGGCGTTTTTTTCATTTATATATACATACGAGTTTCAAGAGCATTTCGTCTAATGTTCCTTTGGATTAGAAATATTTAAAAACAGCCTACCATTATAAATTCTGATAGACAATCTCGCACGCTGGAGATAAAAATGTTTTTTCCCAATACAGAGTTGCCATTGCTTTCTTTGAAATCATTGAGTTTGTTAAACAAAAATTCTTTAAAGTTTTACAGAATTTGAAATCACGATAAAAGAAATTCGGAATTCAAAATTCGGGACATATTCGGGTGGAGGACTACGTTATTCAATATTTGACGACTCTAGATACTGTTGTTTTTTCACAATGTGAAAAGCATACGTACATTCGTGCAAATTCTTCATTATTTAATTTCTTTAAATATGATACAGCGCGATAATTTTTTATGGGAACAATGACGCTGAAATATTTGGATTAACTGTTTTTTAATGCATTAGGTATCGAAATATATGCAAATAATAAACCCAACCTTCTATTTGATGCCTTTAAAATCAGTAGATTTTAATAGTAGACTGAAAGAAAAGGCAGCGTTTCTTCGTCACTGTTGAGAAAGTTAAAAATTCGAATTCAGAATAATTTTAGTTTAATGCTATTAACAATCTTCTTAAGCTTTTCTTCGCATGAATAAGTTTTACGTTTCTGCTAATTATCGAATATAGTGTTACTAATAAGCATATCTTAAGCGATAAGCATTATTTTTGTAGTAAGAACTTTATTTTCGTCAAAACTTACAAGGAATTCTTGTATTTAGACTAAATATAAACAAGAATGCCTGAGAGCTAAAGTATTTTTATTAAAATATTTCTTTGTTCTTTTAAAAGATTTTGCATCTTTGAAAATGTAAATGTTTTTCGCTTTAAAATGAATGAATTTACATGTACAAAATTACGCGAATTAACATACATAGCATTAATCTGCGTTTATTTAGAAATTTGTGATTTTATTCAAAAAGAAGCATAAATCCAAGTAGTTTACAGCTAAACTAAACTCTTAAAGAAATTCACAAAGATATAAAATTCACAAAGTAACGCTAGTTTTACTTAAAGTAATTTTAAGTAATCTGATTTTATTTAAAATCTCTAATAATTATGCATTTTATTTGTTTATATTCCAACAAGAGCTAGAAAGCATCTCGGAAAAAAATTCAGACTTTTTAGTGAAAAGAAAATGTTAAATTCTTAGGATGGTAGGAAATAGAAATACTTTTGTCAAAAAAAAAAAGTATTGAAAACATAGTTTTGGGAATATTTTTTCGTGTTAGATTTTGAGTTCTGAACTTTCTAAAAATCACATTTGTGTTTTTTTTATGTTTCATTCAATTTATTTCTCTTTTCTCATCACACTTTCTTTTTTTAAAAAAATTATGAAGGTAAAAAGAAAAGAAAATAAAGAATTGGATATAAATTACATGTTTATAAATTAGAAATTGTTTAATTTAACACTGGGTTTTCTTGTAGCGAAGTGAAGACAATCTTGCTTTATGCAATAACTAGCTAAAAGAAAATTTTTGTATAAATCACAAATACTTTAATTCAGTACGATCTGTTAAGCAGGTATTGCAATCGCGAAAACTTTCGAGTATCGTATTTAAACAAAATTATCTATTTACACAGCTCTCGAATCCATCTAAACCATTTTTTCGTGACATATGTACGTAAGGACAGAATAAAGAACTCTTTTTTCCAAAATGGATTGTAAACTGGATTTAAAATCGTTCAGGAAGGGATTTTTTCCGTGAGGTCTATATGTACGTATGTGTGTATGTATTTTACTTAACTGAAAACGATAAGCTGTAGAAATTTAAACTTTTGTATGCAGGACTACTTTAGCGTCTATTTGTGCACCTAATGTTTCGTTGCAATCGGCCTCACCAAACATATATACATATATATATTCCCACCCTATCCCCCTTACCCGGCTCGGTGACCTGAATTTTTGTATTCTATTATGTTGGTAAATTGTTAATATTTTGCTTTAAAAGTGATTGAATTATGTCACATGATTCTTTCGTAACGCTAATGACGCAGACACTTACATAAAACTTCAGCCAACAAAAGTTTCAAATTAAATTTAAAATTAACAAATCAAAAAGATAACCAAACCGAAATCCTTCTCCCAGATTAATTTTTAGAAAAGTGTAGAAAAATACAAATGTGTACTCAGAACGAGTGTGCAGACCGCATCCATTGCGCTGCGTATTTCACGTTAAGAACGCATTCTCAAGAATAAAATAATATTAAATCAGCACAATTGTTAATATCTTTAGTACACCAAAATACTTTTACACACCAGTCATTGATGTCTATCGTATTTCTTTTATTGCTGTCATGTGCAATCACAAATAACTTGAAACAAAAAACGTGTCTGTTCTTGAAAAACTATACTGGTACCTTAATAAATGTTTGACATACATTTGCAAACAAAGGAGCAGCAGGTTTTACCAAGCTGGCAGAAGCGAAGAGAAAGAAAGCGACGTATTTAAGATGAAAGTTCAGTTCAAATGATTTGGTTCCAAATAAGATTCTTTCCCATCGGCTAATTTTAAATTTTGCTTCTCAAATTTGAAATTACTTTTAGCTAAACCGTTTTGTAAATATTTCAGTCGTTAACCTTGTGACATGTATTGATTTCTAAGTAATTTAGTTGAAAGCAATTTATTATAAACAGGTACTAGTTTTAAGATGGAAACGAGAAATAACCAAATTAAAACCGAGAATTAAGAATTATAGCAAATTAAAGTTAGTATATTCCTTTACATTTTTTTATCTTACACGCATATATATTTACGATCCCATTATTCACTTACAATTAAACAACAGATATTAAAATTCCATGCTTAATTTTGATTTAAAAAATATCTGAATTATTTAAATTCCATTTCGATACTGATTTTCATCGGACGTGTTGCATTTCGTTCAAGAGTGATAAATTTCTAATAATTTACATCAAAGGATTCTTTTATGAATTTATTTTCATAATATTAAACGAATATTTCTTAACCTTCTGAGCAGTAAAATAGTCTGATTAATTCACATTAAGTGCGTCTGTATAGTTTTCTGCTGTATAACGTACTGTTTCTTTTTTCTCTGAATATACTGTTTCTATTCCTTCAAGTAACGGACCATTTCGATTCATTTACTTGAAGGATGTTTTCCGCAGTGTTTCATAAAGCATATTCTTTTGAACTGTGAAACTTTTCGATTTCTTTGCATCAAGGATTTCTTTTCCACACCATTTGCTATTTCACTGAATAATGAAATGTTGTATTCATATGCATCTGCAAAAGTGAAGCATTTTTATTCATTTGCAGTAAATATTTCTTTTCGCGTTACTTCCTCTTCTTTTGAAGAGTGAAATTAATCCGTTTCGTTCATTTTAAAATTTCGCGAACCATTTTATCACACCTTAATTTTAGGGCTAGCATAAATGATTCATTCATTTCGGAAAGGCTATATTTTCAAAAGATGATGACCCATGAAGATATATGAAAAGAACCACAAAATCACTAAGTTTATGCACGTTCTACAAATGTTCAATGTGTGCTTCTTTGGAAACATGTCACACGTCCAGACGATAACCGAGCTCATTTCACACATTTTGTGGCATAGTCCTGTCAAGTGTCTGCATTGCAACAATGATGCGGTCTTTGAGCTCCGCTAAGGATTGTGGTAGTAGGAGAACGTAAACAAGGTCCTTAACGTACCCTCGCTTGAAGAAATCGCAAAGAGTTAAATCAGCGATCTGGGAGGCCAGGGGAACAAAGCTAAGTAATTCTCACCAACGTGCTGAATCCAGCGATGAGGAAATTCATCGTTTAGCTAGTCACGAACTGGCATGTGCCCAGTCTTGTTGGAAGACAAAACCCTTAAATTCAGCACTGAGTTGCCAAACCAGCTAGAACAGCAACATATCCACGTATCTTGTACCAGTCACAGTTTCCTCGGCGAAGAAAAACTGCCCATACATCTTTGTGACACTGCAGAAAAAACATTCACCTTTGGCAAATCTCTTTGAATCATTACAACCGCAGGTGGACATTTTCGACAGGTACTGATCTCATACTGCCACACTGCTACACCGATCGGAAAGAAAATGGACTCGCGTTGCCCATGGCATGCACAATACAAACTTGGTGAGTTTGTGGCTCTTTTCATATATCTCTCCTGTGTGTACATGTAATACTTTTGAAAATATGGCCTTTTCAAAACGAATGAATCATTTATGCCAGCCCTGTACACTACTAAATATTATACATGTTTGGTTTGAAAGAAATATGATTAGCCCAAACACGCTATTCCAAATTGTATTTAAAAGCTGTAATAAGTGAATCGTAAAAATTATCATCCGTTATTGGACGAGAGAGGATATCTTTGAGCATTTTATATACGAACATCAAAGCTAAGATTCTTTTCAACAAAAGGAATTACAATATTATGCATACACGAAAATCCTTTAATTAAATGTTTAAATTCTTAATGAAAAGCTTAATGGAGCATTGAAGCATATTCCATTCCGTAAAATCAATGTGGTAATGATGTTTCATTAACGAAAGAGATAAACCTAAAAAGACAATCAAGCGCAAAAGGCGCTCGCTCTGCAAACACATTTAAACAATGCGTGTTTTCTGTGGAAACTAAAATTCTATAAAATCTTCTTTCCTTTTAACATTTTCATTGTCAAACACTCCATAATTTTATTCTTCCGGACGAAGAACTATTATGTAAATAAGATTTCTGGATTGTGCGTTGTCGTTAACGGGCCGATGTTATCTTCTGTTTTAATTGACATTCACGGTGCTGCGATGAATTTGTACACAGCTTCGATCTAAGATAATTAGGACTGGCTCTTAACAGATTAAAAATGCTGCTCGCAAACGTAAAAGCTTCTTAAAACCACTTAATACTATTATCCTACTTCATTTTATTGAACTGTGGCTAATAAAATACCTCATTCTAATCGATAAAGGAATTCGGAAGGCTTATTTGAGGGACGAAATTATGACGACCGAAACAAGCCGAGTTGTAACCATCCTGCTTTCCATTAAAACTTTTCCTTGTTCCGCGGATTTACGAAGACTTTTCATGGCGAGTATAAAATCTCATAATAAGATCTCGAATAAGGTTAAAATGTAGACTACTTGGATAGAGTAATGAAAAGAAGAATTAAATGTTATGAGTGAAGTATTTGAATCTTTGATGAGAGTTTTAATTATCTTGGAGAACACAGAGGAATCATTGTTCTTCTTACATTTGCATATTTCTTTTCTTGAAATTTCAGATCAAAAAGTTCAAAATTTAAAACAAAAGAGAGGATTCTTACACGGGTTTGAATCTTGTTCTCATTGTTATCGTTTTATTTAAAAGAGAACGCGAAGAAGAACTGGCTTATAAAGGCAATAATTCTCGTTTGAAATAAGATTTAAGTTTTTTAACTCACCACGGTATTTAAATCTAAAGCAATATTCGGTAAAATTTTATATTATATTATATATGCGAAATTTATTTTTGTGATTTCATATTTTTACATAAAATCGAATGCAGAATTACAGAATTTGTCGCTAAGGAGAACATCACAAAAGTAGCCAAACAAATGTACAATTAAACCAAATTGATTACCATGCTTATGTAATTGCTTAATATAACGATCTCATTAAAGTGAAAGCTATTTTTCATACAAAATGTGACAGAATTCAGAAAAGAAAAGTATTTTAAGAAGTAATTTGCTGTGAACAAAAAAAAAGGAAACCCATGGCAAAATTAATATACACAACGAAGAAGATGTATTGCTTTGATTTACCTTACAAAATATTGGTATCCGAAATTTAAATACTTATAAATGATCACTCTAAATCAAGGAAAGCTGATAGATAATTTTTCAGTACTATATTTTAAATCATCGTATTATTCCCATATTCAATGAACAGTTTGATGAGAATAAACAACATTTTAATTTGAAAAGGTTTCATTTGTAAGATTTTAAGACCACTGTTTAAAAGAAAATGAACTCCGTCTTGAATGCATTTAAGGCTCATCTATACTTTAATGGCACCAGAATCTTAATGAGATAAGGTAAAATAAGTAAATTGTTGATGTAAACCTTTGTAATTGTATTGATAATTTTCCGAGCCTCTGTTTAAAGTATTCAAAATCATTTCCTGGCAGTAAATTAGATTTCGACAAAACCTATCAGTTTTTAAAATTTTAATTTACAAATTTTTATCATCTCATTCTCTCATATTGTTCAGCAGAGAACTCTATATTTTTGCGGTTAAGCAGGAAGTATACTTTTCATAGATTTCCTTTTTTGTCAAGATGAGATACCATTTTAATCACTCAAAATCCACTCATATTTTAATTGTCATTGAAGCAAGAAAAGACAAAATTTTGGAAACTCTTATTGAATAATTTTTAAATTTTCGCTTCAGAAACTATATGAAAATAGTTCCAAAGAGCAAATTAATCAGTTTAATATAGTTCTTAAATTTTAATTTTAATTAAAATGAAAAGATTTTCATTTGTTGGAAAAATGTTATTTTTTCAATTTTATTTAAAAATATATTATTTTTATTTTTTGAAAAAATTTAATTTATTTATTATCAAAATTTTTTATGAAACAAAATCAGCTTCCGCTTTTTTCGTAGTCTGTGGGGTTGCCATTGCAACTTGAAACTAAAGTCCTGCGGACCTCACTAGACAGATAGCAAATAATCGTTGTGTCTTAAATACTCATTAAGTGCCGAAAAAGGTTCAAAATAAGCTTTTTATTTTCGTTTAAATTGAACATAAAGGCAAGACTGGGCGCTACAGACAAAATCACTACGTGGCTAATAAAATTAAGCAATAACAAACAATTAAATTCAAAAGCTTATAGTGTACAGGACTATACATTCAGCAGAATAAGAATCAAGTTAGCTCAAAGTATTTTACCCTTGCGCAATTTAATGCATCAGCTGCGAGAATGCTAAAGGCGGAATATCAACTTTAAGCAGAGCTGGTAAAAATGTACTATGCAAACTCGACTGCCAGAAGTTCTCTGAACTAAGATTTAAAACCCTCAGCTTAAATACACTCAAAGCTAATTTGCTTTATAGTAAAAAATACGGAAAGGAAAAGTTGCAATTAAGATCAAAACATAGCTAGTTAGTTAACAAAAGATACCATACATGTCAAGCCAAATAAAATTATTTGTTGGAAAGATAATAAACACAATTTTCAGTTTCATTCTTTTCAACACAATTTCACGTCTTCCGAAAAGCCTTAGATTTCTCAAACCATTTGTCGAATGCTTAAGAATTGAACATATATATAGACTTCTCTTACTTAAGAATTTGTATATTAAATAAGCAACTCTTTCTTTTTCTTCATTTTTTTGTTACCTATTTATGTTCTTTATCACGCGTATGCGTTTTTTAAATCGTTATCAAACGTTTACAGTCATTTTGGGAAAATCAAGAAAGAATGTTCTTTTATGAAGCCAGGAATTTTTTGTGTTCAAGGCAAGATATATTTTCTTAAATGCCCTTAAAGATTTGGGGAGGAAAAACCTTAAAAAACTCTTAAATTAATATTAAAAAAGGCGAAACTCTTTGTTAGTTCGTTGTTTCGCCTAAACTTTATTTTTACAAATTTCATTACCTTCAATAAAATTTTTAAAATTTGCTAACAGGTTTGAGAAAAGAGATAACTTTTAAAATCATATTGTTGCGAAAAATTCGGTGGTTGCGCCTGTATGTAAGCTTTCCGGCATAGCACTAGGGTTGCCATAAAATAGTGTATGGTAGGGTTGCCAGATTGGCGACTTTATCGCCCATTTGGAGACCAAATAGGCGATATCCCATGGTCCAATCGGGAAGCTTCTAGAATAATTTCCTGTCGAGATATTTCTCGAAACGTGTGGAACTTTAAGAAAAGCTATAAAAACCCTTGCGTTTCTGAGAGCAGTTACGCTTAGGAGGCGCTATCCCAAATCTTTATTTTGGGTAAAAATTCTACATAGGCTACCCAAATCGGGCACGATAATTATATACTAGTAAGGGCCTCAGGCCGAATACTAGTCCACTAGGATATGATACAGATACAGATACAGAGAGCAGTTAGCTGTTACGAGATTGTGAAGTGTTGCGAGCAGTGTGATTAGTTGTGAGAATAGCTGCCACGCGAGAGTTTTGGTGAACGGAAAGCGATCGAGATAGTGCTTTGCCGTGAAGCTACCTTTACAGTGTAGCTTGACAGTGTATTGGTGATTGTTCCACGGTGTTTATTATAAGTTTAGTGTTGCCGTGAAGCCACCTTTACAGTTACAGCCTGAAGCTGTGTTGCTGATTGTTTCAGCGTATTTATTGTAGATTTTCGACGCTTTTAATGGTAATTTTGGAACTGTGCTGTAAATAGTGATCCTTGTAAATAAATTGTGCTTTTTATTGTTCTGCATCGTGTTTTCATCGGATACTCTCAAATCTACGAACCCGTATAACGCAACAACTGGTGTCAGGAGTGGGGTTTGAGAGTGAATGCCCGTCATCCGTCTACAGGAGAAAATGAAGGCGGAGGAAATGAAAGCTTTGAAAGACATGTTAGCAGCTCTGAAAGCCGGACAAGAAGAGATGAAACAAGACATGAAAGCCGGACAAGAAAAGATGAACGCCAGATATGAAGAGATGAAACAAGAGATAAAAGCTGGCTATGAAGAGATGATAGCCGAGATGAAGGCCGGGCGCGAAAAGAGGAAAGTCGGCCGAGAAAAGGTACGAGAGCAACTCCAACAGATGGAAGAGGAGCTTGCAGAAGAAACTGGAGCCATAAAAGGAGATGCTGAAATCACGAAAGTGGCATCTGAAGAATCAGGTGATGAAGAAATGAAGGAAGTAGCTGGTAGAGTATCAGAAAAAGATCTAGAAATTATGAATGAAACATCTAACGGCCTTAAAGGAAAAGAAGGAAAGCATGAAGAAACAAAAGACGGGAAAGAAGCTTTAGATTCTCAAGTGCCTGAAGTAGAGACAGAAGAAAATGAAAATGCGACTGTCGAGATCATAGAAACTGATAGTGAAGTTACGAAGTCGCAGTTAGCAAGTATTGAACCATCTGAAAACTCATGTGACTCTGAGATGGAAGAAGCTGATGTACAGCTTACGCAGAGTGATCCAGTATTGCAAGAAAATTTACCTACTTCGCAAACTGTATGTGTGTCTTATGATGAAGATTGTGTAGACATGGACTCGATTCTAAACCAGGATACTTCTGTTTGTAAAGGATCGGATTGTATTCATGACCCTGGTGCAAACATCCGAATTGGTTCCCAGGAAACGGAGAAAAATAAGTATGTAGCAACTGATAAAATTACCAAGGTGAACTGCACACACGATGCGAATAAATTACAGAGTGGTGAACGAACTGTTTCAGATCTTCCTGTGCACGAAAAGTCTGAAAGGACTGAATCTTCAGACTGTGATATGAAAAACAGAAATATCTGAGAACTGCCGTGGAACCATGGAAAAGTATTTGACCCGGGTATAACTTAGTGAAAAGCCTAAGACTAAAATCCATTCTGAACTTTAATAGTATAGTTTAAAATTGTTATGTGTTTAACTTATGTATATAATTTGTATATAATGTAAATATTTGTTTCTTTAGTTATGTTATTTGTTTGCTTTATTACCTTTTGTATGTATCGAATTATGCTTCTGATCAAGGATTGTACTGCCCGGGAAGTGCAGTCCTTGGGAGGGGGCAGTGTTGCGAAAAATTCGGCGGTTGCGCCTGTATGTAAGCTTTCCGGCATAGCACTAGGGTTGCCATAAAATAGTGTATGGTAGGGTTGCCAGATTGGCGACTTTATCGCCCATTTGGCGACCAAATAGGCGATATCCCATGGTCCAATCGGGAAGCTTCTAGAATAATTTCCTGTCGAGATATTTCTCGAAACGTGTGGAACTTTAAGAAAAGCTATTTAAACCCTTGCGTTTCTGAGAGCAGTTAGTTGCGAGATTGTGAAGTGTTGCGAGCAGTGTGATTAGTTGTGAGAATAGCTGCCACGCGAGAGTTTTGGTGAACGGAAAGCGATCGAGATAGTGCTTTGCCGTGAAGCTAACTTTACAGTATAGCTTGACAGTGTATTGGTGATTGTTCCACGGTGTTTATTATAAGTTTAGTGTTGCCGTGAAGCTACCTTTACAGTTACAGCCTGAAGCTGTGTTGCTGATTGTTTCAGCGTATTTATTGTAGATTTTCGACGCTTTTAATGGTAATTTTGGAACTGTGCTGTAAATAGTGATCCTTGTAAATAAATTGTGCTTTTTATTGTTCTGCATCGTGTTTTCATCGGATACTCTCAAATCTACGAACCCGTATAACGCAACAATATTTTATTCAGGTTTCCATTCTTTTATCCAGTAAAGATTGCCTTATAATGTGATTTAGCAGTTAATCACAAGGGGCTTAATTTGCAATAAGGTTCGCCGCAGCAGTTATCCGTAGTAGTATTAAATCGAGACTTATTTTTTATTTGTTGTAGGTGATTGCTTTTTATTAATGTTTTTTTATCCACATTTTCAGTTATTTCTGGCCTTTTCCCATGTACATGTGCCCCACACGTAAATTTTCACGTCAATGTTTTCTCATTCTTAATATAATGCATTGTGATAATGTGATTTGTTCAAACGTTTGAAAGTGCTCATTCTCATGACCACTTCACTAATGTTTCATCTTTCTGTTTTGTCTAATGTACTTGTTTTCTGTGGAATCATATGTACGAAGTATCCCTTAATACATTTGAAGCTAAAGTAAGAGAAATGAGGAGTATGAAAATGTATATGAGTTATCGGTTTTTGAAACTGACTAGTAATAGTACGTAGAAGCTAGCTGCTTGAGCCTATCAATATCTGGAATAAAACATATCGAGAAGGAAGGTATGCAATGCATTGGATTTCAATGAGCATGCCTGTTGCCAGTGGTGCATAAATCCTAATGTAGCAGAATAGATACAAGATTGAATAGAAAAACCGATATAAAAATTGTTATCGGAAGTGCTGCATAGAGTAAATATTAAGGAACGGGTGCTGGAAGCCTTAGCCGGGCTCAAATATTTAGTTGCATGCTGGTCTGTACTTCAAATATGGAGCTGGCTGACATGCAGTTTGCTTACGCCTGATCAAACAGCAAGCTGAAATACAACATCTGAATAGGAAGTAATATTTTTTCCCAAATATGTTCCGATAAAGAAAGATTCAGTTGAAAACGTTCCAGGTTTACCGTCGTCACTATACCAGGCTACTTCCAGCAGTGGACTGAAGATACAGTCACTCATATCCCAAATAGCTTTGAATTTTTTAAACTCCTTACTGGCTATGCTCGTCCTCTTGCAGCATTGCCTGTGGCTCTCATTTGGAACAAATGTTACATTATTTGCCTACGCATGTGTCATATCGTTCATTCCATTGCATTCTGTTCCGTGTTTTCTATGTTGCGAGTGGATCCGTCCTTCTCGTCTCGTAACAAACGAGTTGCGCGTTTCTTGTTACATGTTAGCATGATATTTTTCTTTACCTTCCGACGTTTTGTGAAATCGGTTTCGAACCAACCTATATAAGTTCATGAATGTTTCATAGTGTTAACTACATTATTTGCTTTTAATGTACTCTAAATCCATCGTCACAGCTTTCGTTATTATATCTTTTCATTCAAAAGCCGCAATTTTATTGCAAATTGTCAGAAGTTTTCTGTAACAATTATAGAACATGAGCGTAATTATCAGGTTAAGACAAATGTTCATGTTCATGTCTCATCGAAAAGCAACAAGACTGTGTTCGAAGTGAAACCTTCTATTGCTTACAAATTGAACTAAGCCAAATATAAAGTAGATCCATACTTTTACCCAGTACTTTTACAAACTTGTTGATATAACAAAATTCAAACGATTAGCTAATGTTAAGAATATTATCCGAAAATAGTGTAAATATATCGTATGTTTTTATTTCTTTTATTTTATTACCTTATTTATGATAACCAGTCAAGCGCTATGCTAAAATGTTAATTTGATACGGAAGTACTCGTTAAACTACTGTAGTGACTGTTTGAAGACTTGACGACGAAATACTGTGATAAATTTAAATTTTGAAAATTAATTAAATTTAAATTAACTGGAATTTTGCGGCTTAATTTTTAATTGATTTAAAAATCAATCTTTAAGCACCTATAGGCAGTTTCGTCTTAAGTACCTCAAATTCCATAAAGTAATGTATTTAATATTCAACATGCGAGAATAATTAGAATTTGTTCTTCAGTCTCATTATGGAATGGGCAGACTTAATAGATTTAATGAAACAATTAAGATGATTGCGTAGAGAGCTGAATGATAAAACTGCACAGCAAGTCAGATTATTATGTTACAATTATGAATATATCATACAATGATTAAATGAGGTTCCGTTTGTTTAAAAAAAACAGAGAGAGAAAGAAATGTTTAGAAGCAAAGCACATCATTATTGTATTTAATGATTTTCAAAGAAGGCACTGTTTTATTTCGTTATCTCATAGAATTACATTGTTACATTACGCAGGAGATATTCGCCATTTGTAATAAATAGCTTTCCTACTATGTAATGTATTCAATATAAAAAATTTAGAATGCAAATATAATTAAAATGGCAGCAAAATTCACAATTCATATCAGGGTTTATTTAAACGAAATTAAAAGAAACAATAAAGGTTTTATAAACATAAATGTTTTTGATATGTTTAATAGCTGTCAAATATGTTCCACGCAAATTAATGAACAAAACTTTTGTGAATAATGAAAGAAATCTGGTAGGTTTAAATGCTCTGCCTCGTTTATTTTAAATGGTATAAATTCACGATTTGCATTCATTTTATATCAATGAGTATTCGAAAAAAAAACGAGAAACAAGATATCAGCTTAACTACAGAAGTCTTTCTTTGCAGTATCTCAAGGATATCACACAATAGAATTATTTATTATTATTATTATTACAACAGAACAGATACTAAAATATAAAATACTAGACCTGTCTAATTGAAAATAATCTGGCATCAATCTTGCACAAAAAAAAGCCTCCCCTTTTTTATATTTTTGCAATAATTGTTTTTTCATTAATAGTCTAGAAAAGATTAACTAATTTTAAATTTGATTTGATGCAGCAACACTTACGTTAAATTTTAATAAATTTAAATTAAATATCTGTTATTACTTTAGAATATTTAACTCATATTCCTTTAAATACTTTTTTAATGGAGAATTGCAGCGTAAGAATCACTGTAACTTCAGAATTATTCTATTCAGTTGAATGTTTTGCTGATTATAAAACCTTAATTTCGGTTTGGCATTTTGCGTTGTCACTGTAAAATGGAGTTTCACTTTTCAAATTGTTGTCACCAAATATTAGATACCTGCATTATATTTAAAGAAATTAAATATAATGCAGGTATCTAATATTTGGTAAGAATATTTGGTAATAAGAAATTAAACAATGAAGAATCTGCATGGCTGTATGGATGTTTCTAGCATTGTGATAAAACAACGGTACCTAGAGCCATCCAATTTTGAATAACGTACTTTTCCACCCAAATATGGGCATCTGGAAGACCAAATTTGGAATTTGTTCTATCATCTATTTCCTATTTTGTAAAATTTTAATGAATTTTTGATGAACAAACTCAACGATTTAAAAGCGAGTAATGGCAACACTGTACGAAAAAAACATTATTATCTCCAGCGCTCGAGTTTGTGTATCGGAAATTCTAAGGTTATGCTCTTTTTAAGTATTTTGTGATATTGCTGTTGAATTGAATTTTATGGTTTGAGTGCGAAGAATATGATATTTAATAAATAAGGTAACACACAAAATGATAAAAAACCGCCCCTTTGGGCGTAATATAAAATCCGAAAGTTTTCAGTTTTTCTTTTAAACTTAGGAATGATTCAAAATGTTTCGAATTTTATTGTACTAAATTTCAAGCTGATGCAATGAAACCGATAATATCCTATTAAGCTTATTACGTCATCACATGAGATGGTGCAGTATGAATGATCGCAATATGAAATGGGCGTTAAGTTATGCAAAAATGGCTTGTAACATCTATCAGATTTGAGATAAAACATATACTATTTAATGCTGAATATGTTTCTCACCTTCCATCCGTATTAAATCGAACGGTTCCAAACCAATTGTGAAGTTTGTTCAGAGTCAACGCTTACTAATACTTAATTTTAGGAGTTTCAGGATAACCATATCGTTGTTGATTCTTTTTCTACTTCCTAAAATGCAAACACATCCATGACCCATGAATAATCACTGATGGGACAAATTTGGTAACCACATGTTTCACACTTATCTTTCAGCTGTAATTATTCTCTGAAAAGAGCTTTTGGGGCAGTGAAGCTTAAGCAGTGTTACAATCCGCATAAATATTACAACCACAAATACTTATTCTCTTTCACTTGATTCGGAGTTTTAGCTTTCTCTGTGCCAAACCATTTGGGAGCAAAACGACTTAGAGAAGAATTCTGTTCGCTTTCAACCGAAAGTTAGCTTGCCCGAGATTGGAGAAAGTTGACATTAAATTTTTAAGCTTGAAAGCAGTTATTTCTAATAGTTAAATCAACGCTTTCATACTTTTTTCATTTTTTAGAAATTTGTATATTTTTTGTGATGGAAACCAATGATCCGAGTAAATATGACACAAAGTTAAATAGGATACTGTAAAATTTGCCTCGGAAAAGACTTTCATGTATACTGCTTCTCAAACAATAGTGTAATACATTTAACCTCTAAACATTGGGGGAGGGGGAAAAGGAGGATCATTTACTATTTACGCAGCATTTATTTAGCTAGTTTCTCTGTTTACTTATTTATTTATTTCGGGAAAATGTAGAAATAAATTTTTGATCTCACCAAGCAGGATTTCGGGAAAAGTTTTGCCAGATTCTAACCCTGAGGCTTCTCGTATTAAAAATGTATGCAACAGAACTCGGACTTTTCCATGCATATATCTACACAAAAAATATGACAAACACCGACATCTGTACATGTGGGAACAGGGAACTCCTAATCATTACAATTTGTCATGCCCCTTAACTGAGGATAATCACATAAAATCCCCGCAAACAGATCACCTGGTATTCCAAAGATTTCTATTCAGAGATAAACATCACTATCCCTATTTTCATAAAATTATACATTTACTCTCTTCCTCGGCCTAGATATTTCTCAAATTCCTCATGCTGCAAGAATTTAAAGAATTTTACATCCTGTTAATTTTTTTCAAATGGATTCCTCTTAGGAACTTGCAATAATCTGTTACAACATACTATTAAAACACCGTTTTTAAAACTGTGTTGATTTCTTGTCAAAATTATTTTCTGTTTTCCCAAGTTTTGCATTCCCAAACCCCTAGGCTCTCGGATTATTACTCACAGTGTTTTTGATGTTATTTTCAAAAGATTTGACCCCCATGGGTTTAATATTATTAAAATAGTTCGTTGTAATATTGTGTTACCAGGAATCTCTTTATGTTTATATATTACTTTTGTTGTATCAAAACAAATGTTCTTGGTTTAATTTTTAAATTTCACACTGCATTGAAGTTGTACTGCAATCTCTTTATGTTGTAAATCATTAATTTTAATAAATACTGCTGTGAGGTGTTCGGTGGAATTGCACGATTTGCCAGCTAGGGTTTACCTGTTATGGCTCGCCTCCTTATGCTTTCTTTGTGAAGTCTTATAAATCTTGCATTTTTCCTTAGGGTTAGTTAGTATGGAAAAGTATTATCAACTGACCCATGGTACATCGCTGGTGTCCTCCATACTTTTACCTGTGCCTGTATTAAGAGTGCATTTCCAACGGATTGTCTTGCAAAAGACATAAAGCATAGCAAAATATATAGAAACATCTTACAAGAAAAAAAGTTGAATTTAACCCTTCCCAGTTCATCTGTCCACTTTAAGAGGTTTGCTTCTCTGCTTGTAAATTGTTTGCTCCTGTGCTTATAAATTTGTATAAAATATTGACATCGTACTCGATCTATTTCTGTGTGGACAGTTTCCCTAAAAGTTTGCTTGCATACATAATTGCGATGAATGCAAAAGTTCACTGCATTTTATTTGATTGCTTACGAATCATTACAGTCATGTATGTACAAAACGGCATCAATATATATATATATATATATATATACATGTATATATACATGTATATATATATATATATATAAAAAAAAAACATGTATATATATATATACATGTATATCTGATGAGCAGATAATATACTGATTAGATTTTCTTGTGTCTGCCTCCATCCGGTATTACGTAACTATATATATAGTTAGAAAACCCTAACATTATGGATAACGGAATGGAATGCGTTTCATGAGTGGAGGTCACAATGTTGCAGCCGTTTCCCTTTCAAAACCAAGGTGTGTACGACAAGGTATCAGGCCCAGATTCAGACCAGACAACAGGTCAACTAAACATTATTTTTTTAGCTAAGACAATTTTCTAGTCACATATGATTAAGTATAAAACCGTAAGGCCCTGAAATTGAATTACTGGTTATTGTGGCTAAAAGATAAATTGAATATAGTTGCGTCTTGATCGACGGAATAAATACTGTATATAATGATGGATACCTTGGTATAAAAATTAGCTAATTACCTCGCCGATCACATTATTAAATTTAATGTAAATTTTTGTCATTGTTGTATTAAATCCATTAACTCGAAGATATCTCTGAATAAAAGGAGATTAAATATATTAATTTAGTTTTACTAGAGTTGCTTAAAAAGTTTTAAGATTGCCTTTTTTGATTAGACTTGGCTTTCCTATACTGGGTTTTTTAAGGATCATACATTGATGCGTCTGAACCTGCAGCTTGTTGCCGTAACCTTCAGCATTTGTTCACTGCAAGAAGAAGAACCTAGTACGTTTTGTAGTGGTGAAGAAGGAAGACGTCTCTGTGAAGAGATGCCAGTTGTACTATCTCTTGTTGTTATCATGCCCATGTATTTCATAGAAGAATGGTTGCCACATCCTCAAGAAGGTTGAACTTCTACTTCCTAATTTTGAGGGAGAGAATCTCTGGGGAGGGTCCGAGGGTCTCACAGCCCTCTTCCTTGCTACCAAACCTTGCGAGAAGACTTCCGGCTCGCCAGATATTTAGAATGCCCCCATGCCTCAAACAAACATTCATGCTTTCTACTACATGCTTTCATTTACAAACATTCATGCTTTCTACGGGATTTGGACCCTGGGTCATTCAGTACCGCAATCGGCTTCCCTAACCACTGTACCATCTGGGCGATTGTACCATATTTTATGTCAGACACATGAGAAGCGGTGATAAAGCACTTGAATCTTATGATATGTTTATATGGCGGTGAATCACTTAGCCGTGCTTCATTACTTAATTAACGGACATTCTTCAAAAATACGTGAAATTATCAATAAAACACAGTCTGATTGGGCTTTTGATAAATTATGAAGAGTGTCTATTACGCAGATATCATAAAAGAGGTTTCTTATGAAGCTGTGAAGGAAAGACCAGATTTTCTTAAGTAATAGCTTTTTCCCTTTCTCAGGGACAATGCTTGGTCTCATGTGGCAATAGATACAGTCAAAGGAATAGTACTAGAATATCTTTTCAATTGCTCGTATTATTGGCAGGTGCAGAGACAAGTGGGAGAGACAGTAGAGTTTTACCGTTGGTCTTATAGGTCCCATCAAACTAAATGTGCTTTTGTAAGTTATACACATTTATGTCTACTTTCAGTCGCTTGAAATAACTTCCTTGTGTTATTCGAAAACAGTGCTTTGACTTAAATGATTTTTCTTCCACTAAGTTCTGATAAACCAGGTCCAACGAAATAATGCTTTTAAAGATAACTGGCTGTACATATTATCATTACAAACAGATATTTGAGGATCTAAAGTTCAATACTCTTTTCTAAGTCTGGAAACATTTAATTTCTTCATAAGTAAATGAAGTATATAAATAATATTTTTCTTTAAAGAAACAAAAATACATTTTCATCACTTACTGTAGTTGTCTTATTTATTTTGTTTGATGTTTATCTATGTTTTCTTTTGATTGCACAAGTAGCAATGTTCTGGCAGTCAAAATCACAACACCAAAAAGACTTCAAGCAGTTTCTTGGTATTCATTTACCTTCAGCAATGTCATTAACATGTGATTGACTTACATATAAGGCAGCACCTTTCGTTTATCTTAGTTGCTAAAGTTTGGTTTAACTTGCGTTTTAAATGTTTATTTTACATTTTTCTTCTTCATTTTACTCTGCATCAAAACTCCAATACTTCCTTCCCTTCTTTCTTACTTCTGTTTCTATTTCTTTTATACGTATTTTGTATCCAAGGGGAACTCAGGGGAAGTGAGGCATTTTCAGGAAATGGCCTGTGCGTCGATTTCAACTATCAATCAATCGGGATGTCACACACTGCTCAGACTGAAGCAAAAAATAGAAATACTAACCGGTTTCTTTCAGAAACAAAAAGTATGTTAGTCCACTTTGATATCTTATATAGCTTCTGCTCATCTATATTCATAATAAAAGAATAGCAAAAGACATCGTTTCAGAAAATGCAAAAAGTATTCTAATGCAGAAAAATTCTGCTTATGACCGTTTATGACCTCCAATCTGTTAAATAAGCAGAAATGTCCCTTTACAGTAAAGGGCTATAATGAGGTAACCAGAAACAATCTGCTGCCCATATAACTTCATTTAATCAGGTGGTATATCAAATCAAACGGAATTTGCTAGCAACAAAGCCATTATTTATTATGCCCTATTAAAGTAACAAAATTTAGTAAAATAACATAACCAAATTAAAATTGAAATAACACTTTGTCATTAATTAAGAGAAGCATAACGCTCGGAAACTTTATACTAGGAACGCTGCAAAGATTGAAAAATTCCGGTGTTCTTTACAGGTCATCTAGCCTTGCTTCTTTCAGGCATTTATTCCCCTTAAGAACTGGCTGAAATAGTCTACTACAGCTGGCTACTCCGATGTTTTCTTCTTTCGAATTTCAAAAGTACCCAAATGTATGTTATATTTAAGCAACCTGGCTGATTCTTTATTCAGGTGTTAATTTCTTTACTCAAGTATTGCGTGTATTGTTTACTTTATTCAGATTCCCGTGGATTGCTTACTTTATAGAGGTATTATGCACTTTGCTCATATATTCATCTATTTTACTGAAAGATTGTCCAGTTATTTTATTTTGTAATGGAGAAGAACTATAGAACGTAAAACTAAAGAAAAGTAATATTTACCTAAAACGTCTGTGACACACGTATATTATGAGATGAACTTTGTGAGACTAAGTAAGACAGTTGCAATATACATGCATTCATTCAAACCATCATATTCTGAATAAATGGAAATATCTTTTCAGTATCAAAGATATAAATGTTAACCCCCCAAAAATCTGAAAACTTTTAGATTTTATATTACGCCCAAAGAGAGGTTTTTAACGTTCTGTGTGTTACCTTTATTTATTAAATATCATGTTCTTCGCACTTAAAACACATCAAATTCAATTCAACAGCAATTTCACAAAATATTTAAAAACAACATAACTTTAAAATTTCCGATATATAATTTCGCGCGCTGGAGATAAAAATGTTATTTCCTGTACAGTGTTGCCATTGCTCGATTTGAAATCGTTAATTTCTTTAAATATAATACAGGATGATAACCTTTGGTGGCAACAATATAAAAAGTGAAACGGCATTTATAACGAAACAACGCAAAATGCCGTTTGAAACTAATAGCCATTCTGAGCTACCGCCTCTTTGGTCTAAAAATAAGATGCCATAAAATGCAAATTATAATTCTGATGCCGTAGTACAATGGCAATATGCGTTAAACTTCAATTTCTCGAATTATGATAATTCCAGATTTGCGAAATTAAGTCGAACTGACTACCTCTTTTTCAATAATTATTAAATTTTCTTGATAACTTGAATTTGTGATTACTCAAAATCTTAACTGTGGCTTCCAGTTTCGGTTTATCTAAGTTCCATTGTAGAATACATCTAACTATATATAGTTATAGACAAAAGTAAGAAATAAATCCAAAAGACCCTAAAGAAATTAAATTCAAAACCAGTAAATTTTAAAATTCCCAAAAAATATTTCAACCAAATGTCAGAAGAATTAAAGATAAAAAATAAAATAAAAATTTTAAATAACAAAATTTTGATGCTGTGTAAAAAAAATAAATAAGAAAAACTTTCCATGTAACATCTCCAAGGAATAGAAATTCAGTTTAAAATCACCATCAAAAAGGAATTGTCAGAATTTTGAAAAAGAAGTTTAAAAAGAATTTTCTAGTTCCTCTTTGCTTTAAAAACATTTTAAAAAAACTGAAATTGCCAAAATCAAAAGTAAAACTTATTTTAGTATTGAAAAAACAGTTATTGCCATTAATAGCAGATTAATCGACTTATCAAGGGGATAAATCATCTGTCAAGGGAAAATGATAATTTAAATATATATAATTAGGTGGATTTCATTTTGTATTTTCTCATTTTCTGCGGTTAAAGCAATGTTTTTTTTACTTACATCTTATGTGTACAGTTTACATATGTTCCTAATGCAGATGAGTGCGTTTTAAAGGAAACAATGTAATTAATTATTAAAAACGTACACACACAAAAAGATGAAAGAATGGAAAAAAGAAAATTCTGAAAGTGCTCAGATTTTAACGGTCGCCCAAAAATGTTTGTTAAGATTTTTTCTACTCTTTCTCTGAGATCGCATTCTACCAGTGACTCACTTCTGGTAACCCATTTCTTTTTGTCTTTTTAGCTTTATTACAATGCATCATTTCCTTCGCACTTTATAAGGTATTTCTCCCGCCTGCTTAGCATACCTTCGTGGTGTAGCGGTTAGCACATGCGGCACGTATTCGAGAGGTCCGTGGTTCGAGTCCCGGCGAAGGCATTCCTCATTTTTTACGTCTCATGCTTAAAAAAATACCAAATATCTCTTTGCTTAAAAAAATACTAATGTCTAATAATGCCATATAGAGTTCAACAGCAAAATAACCAAAATTTTAAAAGCAGCATGCCTTTAAAATTTCCGATGAAGTGTTATGTATTAGCATATATTTTTCAACTTTTTTCAGTCGTTTCTCAGTTCATCTTTCAATGTACAGTTTTCGTAGTAAGATGGCTTGCAAAACTTTGTTTTTTGTCTTTTTATTACTAACGTTTTGTGCGTTAAATTTATTACTTTAATATCGTGTTCTTCGCACGTACGCCCCATAAAATTCAGTTAAAGAGCCAAATTACAAAATATTTAGAAGCAGGGTATCTTTAGAATTTACGATAGCACGACTCGCGTGCTGGAGATAGAAATGTTTTACTCCGTACAGCGTTGCCACTGATTGAGATTGTTAAAAATTCATTAGAGTTTTACAAAATGCAAACTATAAAATTTCAAATTTCGCCTTTTAGGCACCGTTGCCCGGGCGAAGGACTACGTTATTCAAAATTTGATGACCCTAGGTAACGTAGTTTTTTAGATGTGCGAGAAACGTACATAAGTTCATGCATATTCTTCATTGTTCAATTTCTGTAAAAGTAATGCAGGGCGATAATATTTCGAGGCAATAATTTGAAAAGTGATACGCCGCCAAATCCCGTTTCGAGATTAATAGCTGATTCGGGTTAACGCCCTTTTGGTCTAAAAATTTTCTAAGGCATTATCATGTAATAAATTTTAATTGAAAAAATATTTATCTATCACAGCAATATCGTTTCCTCTTTTCATTTGAAATCAGCCATTTCTAGCTTACAGACTTTTATATTTATTTCCACATAAAATATAAAAACTTCAAGTTAAAATCGCATTTCACATAATAATTGCTGATCGGGATAACGTGGACATCAGACTCTTGCAGAAATACAGTTTACAGATTTAAATCGTTTTAGAAGAAAACAATTTTCGCTCTGCTCTTTCCGAACAAACTTTTGTTTGCTTTAACTTGAAAATATTAGAGTTTTGTTTTCCTTTTGTTTTTCTTATTTTCGATTTTCAAGCTTTCTTTACCTATTCGTTATGTTTCGCTGTGTTTTCCAGCATGTAAATTTTCAACGAAAGGAAATTTTTAATCTCAGACGAATAAAAATAAAATAAAATTTAAAAAAATCAGTTTTTGTTTTCTTAGCTTCAGAATAACAGTTTTTTAATTCCAGCAGAGCTCGGAATATAGTTATGAAACTCTTTTGATTTAAAAAATAGTCAAAAGGGTCTACCTTTCTTATGAACTATCACATAAAAGAAAAGCATAATTTTAGAATTTAAACTGGCGGAATGTTTGTCCGGTTTTATCAGTTACATCCCACTATAAGAAACATATTCATTATTAAAACTGTTGCATAAAAATTTAGCCTTTGTTTAAAAAGAGAAGAATTATTATTCTTTGCGTATTTATTTGCTTGTCTCTTTTAGAAACATATCACTGCAGATGAAAATCTAATTGCATTGCATTTCTGAAGCCATTTTATAAAAAACATTAAATTTTTATTAATATCATTTAAAAATATTAAAACCCATGCGTTTCTTGTTAACGTATGTTTTACTTTACCGTTTACATTTTAGACATCATTATTGGTTTTCCATTTCCGAATAAACATTTAGTTGTTTTTGTGAAATTTTTACGCAGACGTAATTTGAAAACATCAATGTGAAGAATCATAAATAGCGCTCTGACCGCATCTGTAAGATACATTCATTTGAAATCTCGAGTAATAAAATTCAAATTTACGATAACTTTTAGTCACTGTTGTAGCTTGATAATAGAAGAATAATTTAGTTCTTACTTTGAGTTAAAATATTAGCCTACTTAGAATTTTCTATCTTCCATGCAAATAATAAGTATTTTCATTTTAAACCGAGTTTTAACCACATTCTGAGAGGTTTTACCTCTATCCCCTTTCTAGGTCAATTATTCAGCTGCTCTATCAGTTGCCTCATTTCTTAATGAGTGCATTTCTTGTTAACCAGCATAATTGTGTGTATGTATATAAAACATTAACTGTGGAAACTAAATTTAAAACAAACTGACAATTTTCCCACCCACTTTTCTTAGTGTTATTATAACTATTTATACGTGTATGAACTACTTTATGTTTTTTGCAGTGCTTGGTCTAGTTCAAGAAACATTATATCTTATAAACATATATCTCTGATATGAGCAAGAAACATTTCCGCATTACTATATTTTATTTATTTCTTTTAGAATTCATAATTGCATGATGGCATTGTATGTTCCAATAACTTTGGAGCAGATTTATTTCTGGAATGCATTTTAATTTTTCATATTTAATTATTCGTTTCAAAATATTTTAAATAAATTATTAATGTTTTATATTCATCCAAATTCAGAAAAGCGGTTATAATTTAGGATTAGAATCCCCTGATGAAGAGCAGTAATTTTACATGATTCTTCCATTTTTGCACTTTTCCCCCTTTTTTTTACATTTTTCATTTAATGTTTCTTGACATTAAAGTTTCATATACATGTTTTCTAAAAATTCAAAATAGCTAGAACTAATATTTAAAAAATTGGTATCCTATATATAATATGGAGAAAGGTAAGTGTAAGCATCTAGTGGTTATCCGAAGGTTTCAAGGATACTTTTCCTATGAAAATGTGAAAGTGATTGCATTTACATCCTTGAAAATGATATACGGAATTATGACTCTGACAAGAAAAGTCGTAAGACAAACAGATTTCAACTAAAATGAGTTCTTGCAGTCTTTCAGATGATGGCCTGATGGTGTGACATCGGTACGTTTTAGACTGATCATTTCATAGCAGAGGTCGCTCGATGGTTACTAATATCACTATTCGTGGTATTAGTAACCATCGAGCGATCCATTAAATTAAGACACAAATTCCAAATTCCTGGTATCATCATCAAGGAGTCCAGTCAGAGAGCTAAGACAGTTGTAGAAGATCAATACATAGCATTAGATGCATAATATTATACAGAAATAATGGTTAAAGCGATGTCTCAAAACATCGCTACGTCTGAAACAACAGTTTCAGACGCAGTAGTGAGTTATACATAAACTGTAGAGACTCTAGTAGAGAACGCCTCTAGTGACTAGCGGTATGCCTCATCCTCGTTAGATCGTAGAAGTAAGCTTGTCTCTTACAAAGCCACGCATACTATTCTCGGAATCAGTACGGCAATTGTGGCGCTACATGCTTTTCTGACAATGTGAAATTTAACACATAGAGGGTTTATCGGTGAGTCTTCGTCTGGAGAGAGCACCAAACCTGCTAACATCCCTCCTTGTAAAAAAAATGACCACTTTGAAGCATCCTTGTGTGGGAAGGCGTTACGCTGAACAGACGCAAACGGTTGCATATAATCGATGCGGACAATTAGACCACAAAATGCTACAAAAATGTAATTCTTGAATCTTATTTGAGGAATTTTTGTAAAATTGTTCGACAGGATTTCATTTTTGTGGACAACAGAGTAAGGCCACCACATAGAACTCAAATGGTCTCATCTCATGAGACCTAAATCCTACAAACTATGATTCGGATGTTCTAGGAATAATCATTGAACGATGTCTGCACCCACCATGTTTTAAATGCTGAATTTTAGAAAAAAGGCCGGTCGTGAGGCTATAAAGCTGTAAGGGGGTTCGTCACACTCTTTATTAGCAAAATCATCTTGGAAATATAAAGTGTCAGGTTTTGGTAAGTTTTGGTTTCCTCTGCATATGTGTCAAAATTTACTTTCTGTTTGTTTGTTATGTTATTGTTGGTTTTGTCATAATATTGGGCATCTGTGTACAAAATATTATGAATTTTGTACTTAGATAGGTAATTTTAGTAGAATTATAAGTAAAATTGTTGTATTTTTCTATATAATGTAGCGCGAGACAAATTTTAGGAGAAAGCTATGCCACAAACGTAATAATACAGGGACACGTGCGTTTAACATTGAGTAAATGGGTATCTCAGTAATTTGTACTGAAATTGGATAAATGGGATTGAACACTGTGTTAGCTGTAGCCGTAATTCCACACTGTCATTGCTTTCCAGTAATTTTGACAAGCAAAAAGTACTAGAAATATCTCGCGGCCGGTTGGAAACCATTTAAGGCCGAAGAGAGAGCGTTAAAATTATTATTTGAGCCTTAGCGTTAAAATGAGCAATTTTGTTAAAATGAAATTTCGAAGAATTAAGTAAGAATTTTTCAAGAAGCCTTTTTTAAGTTAACTTCAGTTAGAAAAATGTGCATTATTAGTCATAAAAATTATTAGAAATGCGAAACTACTGTAGGAAGTACAAGAAAAATATTCATAATAAACATACTATCAATTATTTTCATTTTGATTTTCGGAATCTATGGTGTTTATGATTGCAAAGCATTGTGGTGTTAGACATTATTTTGTGTCATTGCAATCAGTAAGTAATTTAAGCAGTGTCTAATTAGTTACTGTGAATTTGAATAAAAAGGCTTAATTTACAAGTGCCTGTAAAAATAATCGCAGATGGCTTTGCGTAATGTTTGTCCATCAGGGAAATTAAGTATTATTTTATTTTAAGTAACAAATTTTCTTGATTTAATTTTTTTTAATTTTTGATGATATTAAATCATCGAAACCAATGCATATGAAGCATTTTTATACAAATATATTTTCCCCATTTTCTGAGATTTAAATTCTTCCTATAAATGCAAATGAGAATAAATCAGATAAATAACTATTTTCTCTATTTAAAGGTTAGAAGTATTTGTTACGAAAGAATAATTCTTCGCTGGATTGAGTGAATGCTATTTCGCACAGAATCATTTAATCACAGAATAATATTAATTGAACTAATTTTGCATGAGAACCTTTGTTTACGCATGAGACAAGGGTTAATATTAAATGGATTTGATGAAATTGGTTAATGTTAAGTAACGTAAATTAATGAAGTCTTTCCTGTGCCTGTGCTAGCTAGAATCACTTATTTTTCTGCGATTATCATCTGAGGGTAAAAAGTAAAGTTTGGTGAAAATAATAAAATTTGATACTAGAAGGTTGCATTTTATATTTGATAAAAACTATTTATTTTGATTTTTAAATCTAAGCATTTATCATTAAGCAAAATAATAACATAACAAGCAAATGGCTAAAATAAGTAAGATTATTTGCTGATATCAGTTAATTGCATATATGCCAAAAATTAAATAAAAATTTCTCAGTTATTAAGCATATTCATATAAATATATTAAAAAAGAAAATGAAATTGGAAGGAGCTTATATTAAACCATTATGCAGTTTTAATTGAAGATTAAAAGCTGTAGAAGCATTTGAAGCATTTATGGAAATTTCAAAATGCTAAATAAAACTATGCATTATGGTTTAAATTAATGCAATAACGATGTTATGTAGCAGCTGATAGATGCATTATAAAGGCCGATGTGTAATTTTTATTGTAATTTTATATTTATTATTTCGAAGACAGTTGCTTCTTTCTGAATGGGTAATGATGTAAACAGTGAAGAATTCGTATTAATATTTCTTATATGTTGCATTATTGTAAAAGGCAAAATTGTTTTTAAATAATCTGAAACTCATTTAAGGATAATGAATTCACATTACAAATACCGTGTAACTATATATATCATAGAGGTGATTTTGCGTATTCCTCGCTTTCAGTACGTGTTAGACCTTTTAATATTATTAGTAAGTCAATTGCCATCGCAAAAGTCTTATATTCCTTCCATAACAAATTCTTTTAATGCATACATTTATAACAAATGATAGAGCTAAAATAAATTTTTAAAGTGCAAGCATACGAACTAAAAGTGAAGTGAATTTTCCTTAAATATTCTAAGATATTTTTTTTTCTGTTCTACAGCCCTACAAACCGGACAGCAGTGATGAAATGGTATATGCGGACTTGTATGATGATGTAAAAGCGGGAAAAATCCCGGATCCTAGGATGAAGCCCCCTTTGCCTCCCAAAGGCATCGGAAAGAAACCAAAGGAGCCTCCCCTGCCCCCCAAGACCAAAAAGGGTGGGTTCTTCGATTCCATCGGCATCTGAGACCGGAACAGATACTCGGAAAGTTCAAAGTGGCCCTTCTTAAAGCTCAGGAAGGATGGAAAGTATCGGAACTGGAATTTTTACGTTTTTGTTTGTTTTCAAGAAGAATGCGAAGAGGAAAGACTGTGTTACAAATTGGAATCTGCAAATGGCAAAATGTAACGGTAGATTCAGCAAAGAAACTGCTATGGGAGATTTGGTTTAAAAATCTTGTCTATGTATCTGAATATTTTTTTCTGTTACTGTATTTTTGTCACATTTTTTAAAGCCAAAGAGTTTCGCATTCCATTTACCAGAGTCGTTTTCTCTTGAGAAATCGTGGCGTGTTTTCATCGTCAGTACTTGCACCTTAAATAACAAAACTGAAAACCTAATTAAGTTTTACATGAAGCAGCTACTGATTTTAGCTTGCAAATTGTAACTGATTTTAGGCAAATATAATTAAAGATAGGGTAATAGTGCCATTTTGTACAATATGGAGACATTCTAAATGCTAACATATAGGGACGTTGAAGACGTTGTAAATGATTTAAAGCTGAACATTGAAATTTACGATGGTACAGATAAATCTCAAGATCATTCAAAATTTCCCTGCAGTTTTATTTGTACTTCAAAAACACGATCTACGACAAGAAAACGCAGCTTTGAATTCGTTCATCATGGACTCACTTGTTGGAAGCTGAGCTTCTGCAAGCGTAAGGCATGTACAGCAATATCACTTGCGGTTGACGTCATGTGACTGGATATCACGTGGCAAAATAACGCATGTTTGTAGATCGTAGTAGTGATAAGCAGGAGACAAAAGCAGTTTCAAAACCTGATAAAACACTCTGGATTTAATGACCTATGTAAAACCACTGACGAATTCATTTATTTTGCTCTAATAATTTACCAGCAATAGTTTTTATTTGAAATGCCTTGCAGGTCAAGATATTAAAGTTTTTTAACACTTTTAATTAAACTGATTAAAAAGATGAGTATTACTGAATCTTAATCGTTTTTTATAAATCTCGTAAAGAAGAAAAATATTGCTTCTTCTGCCTATCATCACTACTTATTTGGAGCCTCGGAGACGTTGAAGTTTCGAATTCAAAGCCATTTTTCATGAAGTCCTCTTCGAAAACAAATCTGGAAACTGATCGCGAAACTTAACGCTAAACGTTGTTTTGAAAATATAAATTATTTATTGTACGTTACTGTGAAATATGATTAAAAGTGTTGTTGTTGATGACCTGCTAGTATGCAAGCCACATCTATTGCCAATACTTTTAAGAGGAGCTTATTAATTTAGTATGGAAAATTGTTATCCGCTGTACATATCAAGTAGTAATAAATACTCATCAAGCAATTCATACCGACTGGAGACATTTGAAGGAAGAACGGAAGAAAGCCTCATACGTGAAGGAACTTCCTGAAATTGAATCGTGAGCAGTTCTTACGGCTTTTAATCTCTGACTTTTCAATCGCTAGCCATTTACTCTTCACATCTCAAACAAAATAACTATAAGATTAGCAGAATTATTTTTTTTCTTTTCTTTTGGAAAATCACTGTTTATATCTAGCACTGCAAAGGGAAGCTAGCATCTTCGACTGTGCTTTATTATCAATCACATACTGTATTCTTTTTAACTAAGCGCGAAAAATATGCGTGCACAAGAAAATATTAAAGAAACAAATTAATAAATTAATAATCATCTAAATAATGTGAAGTTATTTCGTACTGGTGAAAATAAGTGTTAAAATTTAAGACAAATATTCTTTAAAATCTAATGTGAAATTATTAGAGAAGAGAAATCGAATTTAAGGAAATTCTTTTGCAAATTATAAACGGTCCTTCGCACTAATAATTTAAGTTATTACTATACTGTAATCATATTTCATTAAATAAGTAAAGTAAAAATAAAATGCTTAAAAATAAAGTTTCAGCCATGGTTCGAATACGACATTGCAAAGAATACAGACAGAAATTAACAATGTCCAGAACGTATTTAAATTTCTTAAAATTGCTTTGGTAAGTCTCTCGAAGATAATAATAAAGGTGAGAATATATGTACGTTCGTTAACTGTTTTACTTAGCCCAGTTTAAGCATTGCTGAAGTCAGTTACTTAAAAATATATCTGCGTTATAAATAACAGTTTTCAAAAACGAATAGTGAATGAAGTGATATTTCAGATCTTGGGCTCAGTTTAAGAATCTAATTGTCATAAGACAAAGGCGGTTTATATTGAAAGTTTTAAAATTTAAAATGAAATTAAATCCGCTAGACATGTTAAAGAATTGAAAAAACTGTTTGGCAAATTATTCAAATTGCAGTTTCATGAAAGGTATAGATCAAAACACTTTTGTGAATTAACAAAATAATCTTTTTTAATCATGTTTATTGTTTTAGTTTGCTTGGAAAGATCACATAAAAGTAATATTGAATACCACTCTAATATATGCAGCATATGACGTTCCTCAATATTTCTGTTTTATGAAATGCTTAATATTATGAGATCAGGAATAAATACATTGAAATCTATCCACGCATTTATTATACTCGATTCAATGCTAAGAAGTTCAAGAAAAAGGCAAAATTTCCTTTCTTAAAAAACAAGAATTTACATTAATAATGCAGTTTTTGAAACGGTCCTTATGTAAGGAAACAGATTTTAAGTATAACACTACACCGTTGAAGTGTTAACAAAGATCATATTATTTTATAATGATTATAAAAGAAATTGGAATTAAATTTTATACATTCAGTTATATTTACTAATCAATGTGATTTGTCTTTAAAAGAAAGTTTGAAAGTAAAGCGCTACAACTTCAGGATGTTAATGAAATGAAATTTTAAGACTGTGAAATGAAAAGGAAATAATCCTTACCAATGCTTAAAGATTTTAATCTCAGTTTTCCTGCCCTTAGAAATTGATTGACTTATACATATTTGCTTATTATTTCACTGTGAAATTCTGTCATATTGACATAACATTAAATTTCAAAGTACATGAAAATGTAGAATATCATATCAACACGACAATTTTTCTAATTATTTTAATAATTTATCCTGTATCTCGTGGAACGCGTTAGATGGATAGTAAAAATATACTGAAATGATACAGTGGCATTTATGAACTGATTGATTTAACTTTATTACATAGCAGAGATGAGGAAATTTCGTTGACCAAAAATAGAAAATATTATTGTAGTCATTTAGTACTAAGTGAAGGGAAGGCATATTGTTGATTGTGCAGAGTCTCTGAAAGCTCAGTTGCCTAATATATTTTCCATGAAATTGCTGTATTCACACTTTTCTATGATACCCTGAAAAAAGCACAACAGGGCCAAACTTCAAGCCTTATTTTCTACTGTCTGTATAACTATATATATAAGTATCTTTAGAGCTATGAATTAGGGCCATATATAAACACATATTTCAAACAAAACTATGATGAAATACATGCTCTATATAGTAAGCATTTTATACTCAGCCTGTTCAAATCAAAACTGTACCATATTTAACTTTTTAACATCATTAGACCTAGCACTTGTATGGTTATAGTTAACTCTTCTTACTTGGTGATACGTGAAATAAAAATTCTAATAAGCTTAACTGAGAAGAAGTATCTTTGCCGCCGTTTTCTTGGAAAGAAATTCGGCTCTATCCACATTTGAAAGAATAAATTTTTTAATAAACCAAGCATATATTTTTAAACTCTATCTGATAAGATATTGCTATCAAATGACTCACTCCCTTTGCTCAAGTAAAAATGCACTTGCGTGCTTTAAATCTTCACAAAATACTGCTTCGTATATTTTATTAGAGGTATGTTTTTTGTAATCCAATTTTGCCAGTGAAAACTAAAATTAGACTACTTTGCAATTACAAAACTTGTGTCTAATCTTTATACTCGTTTTCAATGATTATATTTCTTTTTTGCTATTCATTGTATGGCTGAAAACTAAGAGTACATATCTAGATTGATATTATAGCGCACATACACACACAAAACAATCTGCATATACAGAAAAACCTATTAAAATGTTTACGCCGATTTAATCTAGAACAAAATAAGAAAAATTATAGCAAGAACTAGTCTTTAAAATAGATGCAAAGTAAATAAAATTGTGAACTATGTTTTATAGTTCATGTTATGCATAGCAATCATTTTGTGCATATTTTCAAATGTGATTCCTTAAAGTATAGAAAACAAATTTGTAGATAAAACAAGCACAACATTAAAAATCATGCAAAAGTCGTAATGTAATGCTTAAATTTGAATCTTTATATCATGCTACAATAAGCATATCCGAAATTACATATGTATATAATTTCTGTCGTTCAGAAAACCAAGTCTTTTATGTAAAATTTCGGCTGAATTAAAATTAATAGTTTTAAGTAATTTTTATGTATTATGATATTTTACGTTGAACAGATTTTTTCAACGATTTTTAAAATATTGGAATATTAAATATTGGGTTTAATAATAAAAAAGAAGCAAAAGGAGTCAAATTCTCGTCTTATTATTAATAAATTTATATTTTGCCATTTCGACGAAATCATATTATTATGTGTTTCCAATTTTATATATAACAAGGCACTTTGGATTATGAAATGCATATCATATTAATTTTATTTTGATTCTCACAAAGGTTTGCCCATGGCTCTTAATTTTTACATAATTTAAATAACAATGCATCTTAAGTAATTTATTCAAATAATTAGCTCATTTTATATATTGATTTAAACCGAGTTCTCAAACATCGATTTAATCTTATTTCAAGTGTATTCCTGTTCACTACAGAATTTGTTCACATCCTGTGAATTTCTAGAACCGATTAGAATATATATCAACAATCCTGAAAGTATTTCCATTTAGATTGAACAAGGAGAGAGAAAAATTTCAAGGAGAGCATTTCCAATTCATTTTTCGGTTTTGATTAATAAAAGTGAGAAAGTAAATGATTACTACTTAAAGCCAAAAGCGGTAGTTATTCTACTAATATACAGAATATTTTCTTTACTGATAATTTTCAAAAGAAAGAATGCAGTTATTAAATTTATAAATTCAGATTTTAAATTCAACAATTCAGGATAATTTTAACTTATTTATAATATATGCTAAATAATATGGAGGTATTTGAGCTATTAATAACCCAACCACCATTTCCTCAGAGTTCAAAGGAAACAAACCAAAGAGTAAATCATCAATCATTTTTTTAGAGTAAAATAATAAATTGCTTTTTTTTCACAGAAATGCTTTGGTTGCTTGTTTGTTCTTACCGCAATTTTTTTTTCTTTTTGTGAACAAAATTCCAAAACTGATTAAAATTTTTATTTCATTTTTTTAATTTATACATTTGTTATAATTAAATATATAATTAAAATGTGAATATAAACTTAACAAGTTTAAAATTATAATTGTAAACACGAAAAATATGAAATATACTTTTATTTCCATCTCCATCCACTGGGTCAGAATTAAAACGGTTATGAAGTGAGGAACAAAAATGGCTTAATAAATAAAAAAACTCTAAACAAGGT
Source organism: Stegodyphus mimosarum (assembly GCA_000611955.2). NCBI lineage: Eukaryota > Metazoa > Arthropoda > Arachnida > Araneae > Eresidae > Stegodyphus > Stegodyphus mimosarum. The sequence continues at coordinate 1,212,486 of KK120927.1, forward strand.
ACCTAAGATTGTTTATAATATTCGAATATGAGAAACAGAACCTTTCCAACAGCCAAAGAAATGCACAGGCTTAACGGATATGATAAATTTTGTTTACGGTGTTTAATTTGTTAAAAGAAACTAATTCTTGTAAATGACAATCGTGTCTATAATGCAAAATTAAATTTTATATCTCCACTCTCAGAAGAAAGTTTGATTAATGCAATTATTTCTTTCAAGCCTTTATACGCGGATCTTATTTAATCTGCAGTCAATTTCTGTAGAAAATGATTCTGGTCAAAATGTTTCTTCAAGTAAACATGTACTTTGATTTAAAATGTATAAAATTCAATTTTTAAACACAAACAAATCTGCTCCTTTTATATATAAAAGTTAGAAAAGAAAAAAAAAGTAAAAGTTTAAACCCAGAATTCCCAAACTGAACGTTAACAATGTTATTTGGGGAAAATATCTTTACTTTCGTAAGGTTGCATTTTACGAAGACAAATACTATGAAAGGAAAGAAAGCTGTTCTTAAATATTTACTCATAATTAATTTTATGTCATTACAATAATTATTCAAAGTAGAATTTCCATTTTAGTAAATGTTAATGTAATATAAACCATCAATTTTGCATATGAAAATCCAAATAATATTCTGACTTAATGCAAGTGCTGGATTAATAACAAAACATTCATCAGCTCACTTTACAGAAACATTGACATGTTATCTTTATCAAATGCAGAGCTTGGGGCAAAATTTTGTGTTGTTGATTCAAATATGGTTTTTTGTATTATTCCTAATATTTACAATAATATTTCGTGCACTTACAATGTAAGCAATTGAAAATGAAAGCATTTATTCTTTTCTTTTATATAAAAATGATGGAGGCGCATAGTATGATTAGCAATCAAAGGAGAGGATTATTTATAAAAATGTTCTGTGATATGCCACAAAATAATTTGTTACAGTCATTGTTTTTCTTTTTGTGTTTATAGTTATTTGACAGAATTTACGTCTGGCATGCGCCAACGGATTGTTATGTAAACTTTTAGCAGCTACACGTTTTACCTCTGTACCAAAATGTTTTGGTTGAATCATAGTGAACGTTTAGCTGGAAAAAAAAATAAAATATTAGCTCCATTTAATGTTGTGTCTTTTTCTTTTTTGATATCTAATAAATTATCACTAAAACGGCTTCACTTACATAGATTAGTCATACAATGACATGAAAAATAATTTACCAGGTAAATACTCTGAATTTTATTAAATACAAGAGAAAAACAAAACTTCGTCTCATTTTATCTTCGTAAGTAAAATTTTCCCGTATCTAGAACTGTTTTTTTCATATTTTCTTAGAATGAAAAGCAACAGAAAAAAATCCTTAGTATAGCTACAGAAAAAGAAAATTTTTCCGGTAGAATTAGTATGTTACTATTGTCAATAAAAATTTAGATATCTAGAAGTAATTTATTTATTACATTAAAAACTTAAATCATTTGTTATTGCAAAGGCATTATACATCATTGGCACCCTGCATCAAAGATGCATGAGATTGGAGCATGAAAAAAAATTAAAAAACAAAAAGACAAAACAATAATTAACCTCATTACAATGACAATAACTACATCAAAACTGGGATATGGAAAAACAAACAGTTATATTAAGCTTTAATAATAATAACGATAATGATACTACTACTAGTAATAATAATAATTTTTATTATTATTAGTCTCTGGATGTCAGCTGCATCAAGTCCACCAATATCGAATGTAGAGGTTTTCATCCTTCAACGAGGAACATTTTAGTAAATTATCTCTGATTATCTCAAAATTTAGGGGTTGCACAAAGTAAACAAGGGACTGTCATATATACCAATGCGGTGTAGATGTTTAGCGAGACAATCATGTCCGGCCTTTAAACGAAACGCTACAACTGCGATAGATCTGAGAGATTCTGGGATATAATATATCAAATTCCGCCACTTCTTATTCTTAATTTCTTCAAGTAATTTAACTTCAACATTTTTCCTCAGTATATTTTTTACTATTCTTTTCATTGATGTAAATGGCACTCCATTATTATATGATTGATAAAGTTTAGTTCCTTTCCGGCTAGTTCATCAGCTCTTTTTAGCGCGTTTACCAGTAATTCTAACATGAGCCGGGATCTACTGTAAGACAACAGTCATCCTATTTGAGAGGCTAGAAGATAAAGAGTTCTTCAGTAAGATTCAATAATTTTTTATTCCGGGACATTATATGCAGAAATCGCTTGAATGGCTGAAAGAGAGTCTGAAAAAATAATATTTTTAGATGGATCGTTCTAACAATAATGTGTTCAGTTGCAACTCTAATTGCCTCCAGTTCTCCATTGAAACTGATCCGAAGTCGACCAAGAGAAGGGTAGAATTTAAAAAGCTCAGAATACACGACAGCTCCAATTTTGTCGAGCTTTTTCGATCCATCAGTATATTTGCGAAGCCAATTATTCTTTGGATATCTGGAGTCTCCACAACAGCTGCTTTGAGTTCACTATCGAATGATGATGATTTTGTTTTAGACATCAAATAACATCGAATTTTAACAGATCCTAGGCGGATAGGACTTGTTGGTTTTAATAGTTCTTCTGTGGGAACATGTATTAGTGAAGAGTCTTTCAGTTTTAAAACTTCCTGCAAAAATCCATCCTGACTCTTTAATCTTTCAGGTTTACGTGTATCATAATGTCTTCATAATTCCGTTGGTGGGTAATCTGATTAATTTCTCAAATAAAATAAAAGCTATGTCCTCAAAATCTTACATCATAGGTCCATCTAAATCATTTTAGTAAACTGCGATTCACTATTTGAGTTGTTTCAGAGGTAAGACTCCTGAAACTCATGCTAGAAGAAAACTGCCCTTTGTTCAGTGAATGCAACTTGTTTCGTTATTTCGTCAGAGAGAAGTGAATCACAAGCTCCCTACCCTCTCAACGTTACAGAAGTAAAATACCCTATAAAAGAGTGGCTTTTTTATTCATTACACATGAAAATTTCTGCCAGCTTTTTATGTATCCGATTTCGGGCTGGATATATATTGAAAGAAAACGAATCAAGTTACAATGCGAGAGAGTCGTTTTTTCAATTATAACCAATAAATAACAATTTATTCATGACATTTGGAGGAACTTTAAAATTTCAGCGCTAAACTGGTAACGCTCGGCGGATTAAAGGTAGTTCAGAAACGTTTTCTCCATATAGTTCTTGGGCAGTCTGTGTTTACGGAATGAACTTGTTAAATACACTCTTCACTTCAACACAGCCTGCAGGTTTTTGGCCACCTTTGAAAAGGTCATATGAAGACCACCCGACTTATTTTAGCTGAAACAAAATGAAGTCCGCCCCCCAAAAACAGTCAATTAACAATCGAACTAAACTAATTATTTAAAACATCACGCTAAGACAGACATCAAGATTAACAGCAAGTTCCTTCCCAAACAAGCTAACAAATAAGCAAGCTAAACAGTAAGTCCTTCAATATGTACCACTACAAAAAAATATTTATAAAATACCTGTACATCCTAGGCTTATTAAAAGGTATTTCTCTTAAGCTTTGAATAGTCTTACAGTTAATGGCTTTGATGCTCGAAGTTTGCGGATGGTGAATGAAAACAAATATCAAAGAAAAACAAACAGCTCCTGTTTTTCTTCGCTGATATATTATACGCATGAATTGTAAATCATATCTTTGAAATATATTAATGCTAAACAAAATAATGCCGTCTAGTACAGAATGAGAAACTACTGGTTCTTCATTTCCACTTGAGATGATTTCGTTCTTCAGTGGCAACAAAGAAATATTCATTTCTGAGAGAATATCAAAAGACTAGTCTCACAGAATGTTGGAACTACAAATGTCTCGTCATCATATTCATGAAATTCGTTTTAGAATATCATATGAGGTAATTCTTTTATACTCCTACTAGCTGGGTTACCCGGCTTCGCTCAGGGAGTTGATATGAGATTGTGTGGTAAATGGAATAAAAGGATAAACTTTAAAACATAAGAAGTAAAATAATTTTATTGAAAACATATTCTATTTACAATACTTGTTTATAAAAAACATTTTTCATTTTGTTATCCGGGGTATATATGTACAAATTTTTCGAATTTTCTTCTCGAGAGAAAGCTACATATACCTGACCGTGAGAAAAGCACATGTCTTTGAGGTTGATGCGACAATAGTTTAAAGTTTATCCTTGCGCTTTGTTAATTGTAAGACTATAGGTTAATTTGATTAGAAATTGCAGTCTTTTAAATTAGAATGGCAGTTTAGTAGATAGCAGTGGTATTCCGGAGATAAATACTGTGTGTCCTTTGCCCTTTCCAGTCGTAAGTTCGGGTTCGATGATATTATTCGAAATCTGTTTGACGACCATCCTTGTTCCATTACATAGTTTTGGTGAGTTGAGATTTCTGAGTAAAGTCATCGGTGATCCAAATTTCAGTCGAAGGCAGCATTTTTCAAAGGGCATAACCGGGAGTTTTCTTTCGAATATTAAAGTTTTAGTTGCCAAAATTACCCTTTGGAATAGCCATTCCGGATTTGTATAGTTGGAATAAATGTCTGGATAAATTTGGTAGATGAGTTCGTTTTCAGTAGTGGCTTTGTTGCTGAAATCGCTGATGAGTTCAATGAGGCCGGTCGTCTGGTTAATAGGATATGTATATCTATTTGTAAAAACGGTTTTGAGCAAAATGTGCTGTTGTTCCGTCTTACTATAGTTAAACTCTAACATTTCTCGTTAGTCTCAGTAATTTTATATGTGGCCAGAGATGGGATTTTTTTACCATGCATTGATTGCATCTGTTGCTGTTGGGGATAACTGGATGTGTTTAAAGATAGTGGGATGCTTCATTTATGTTAGGTTGTACTGTTTACTTTTCCTTGCCCGCGCTTCTCATAGGGTGATACCTTCATTGGTGCCTTGTGTTCGCAGTCTTTTATCATAAGACTGTGTCGCAATTCTTGATTTTTCAATATATTCATTTCGTTATTCTTCGGTTTCTCTACTTCTCAAGGTGCTCATTCTCATTCCTTGGGAACGTAAATGTGCTTCGCGCTCTTCGACTGCTTCTTTTTTTCTGTTCTTTTTGTTCTTGCCGTTTTGCTTCAAAATTGGCAAGATCTTCTCTTTTACGTTTGGGAATTCTATAAAATACAATACACTTTACTTTATTTTCGATTTATAATCAGTTACTATATCACTTTGATTACTCATTCTTCACTCTTTGCTTTTATTCACTCAATGCACTTCACTGATAAGAAACTGACTTTCGAACCCACGACAGATCTTGCTTTATATATGCCTATCAAAGGGAAACCCCACCCATACAAAAAAGTATTCAAATTGTCCACAATGTTCCAGAACATTCCGAAACATTAGACAATGTTCTCGAATGTTCCACAAGAATCTGGGATGTTCTGCAATGTTGTGAAATACTCTCGAATGTTGTGGACTGTTCTAGAAATTTCTGGAGGGCGAAACGTCCAGCCCTTATATCTTCAAAAGCACGCCCTTCAGGTAAACACCGGAATCTTCTTCATGGATGGGGCATAGAGGGCTACCACACCATATAAATCTCTTGATCATACCGGAACTCGTTTCTGAGTTTTAGCGGCACGCACATTGTACACTTACTTTTATCATATATACCCGACTTCGGTCAGGGAGTTGATATGAGACTGCGTGGTAGTTATAATAAAGGAATAAACTTTAAAATATAAGAGATTTTTTTTATTAAAAACGTATTCTAGTTATTTAAAATACTTGGTTATAAACAACATTTTTCATTTTGCTATCCGGAGCATGTATATACAAATTTTACGAGTTTCCTACTCGACAGCAAGCTACGTATAGCTGATCTTGAGAAAAGCAAGAGTCTTTGAGGTTAATGCCGCAAGGTGTTAAAGTTTTTCCTTACGCTTTGTTAATTGTAAAACTATAGATTAATTTGGAATTACAGTCTTTCAGACTGGAATGGCATTTCAGTAGATATCGGTGGTATTCTGGGAACAAATACCGTTATACCTGTCTTTTGTCTTGTTATAAAGTTTGTCCAGTTAGAAGTTCAGATTCGATGATGTTATTCGATAGCTGTTTGAGACAATCCCTGTTCCATTGCATAGTTTTCGTGAGTTGAGATTTCTGAGTAGTATCATCGGAGATCCAATTTTCAGTCGGAGACAATGTAATGGCTTTCCTGGTACTTGCAAAGAGTTTAAAAATTCCGTTGTTATTTAACACTTTCTTCAACGTTTACCATCGTGTCAATCGATTTGTATATTCCTCTTCAGAGGAAATTTTCGTTTGAATATTAAAGTGGATATCGTCCACAACATTATTTTTAGTTGCCAAAATTGCCTTTTGAAATAGCCACTCCTGAATGGTGCATTTGTGAACAATGTTTGGATAAATATGGCCGATGAGTTCGTTTTCAGTAGTGGCTATATTGCAGAAATCACTATTGAGTTCAATGAGGTCGATCGTTTGGTCAGTAGGATATGCGCCTTCTCCTATTTGTAAACGTTTTTGAGCAAAATATGCTGTTCTTTCGTCTTTCGCTAGTTACACTTTTATATTTTTTGTTAGTGGCAGTATTTGTATCTGGTCAGAGATGTGAATTTTTTAAGCATGCATTGATTTCAGTTGCGTTTGTTGACTTGGAGATAACTGGAAATGTTTGTCTGAGCTGATGAGTAGAGTTCCTCTCGTCTCTTCAGAGTTTACCCACAAATCTTGTAATGTTCTGTCCATGGCTTCGACTGATTTTTCATATGCCATTCGTCCCGGAATTAATTTTAGTTTGTTTTAGAAGTACACCCCGTCCAGATGTTCTTCAGATTTTAGATACCGGGAATTGTTCTTCTGCTATATTCAACAGCAGTTGTAGGGCGGAATGGGCAGTTTGTCCTCCTTCCGAAAGACGTAATTTGGGAGCAGGCGTTGTACGCGTTTATATTTTGAAGAAAGTGCTTTGATTCTGTAGTTGTCCAGGTAATGTAATGTAGAAATTCCTGCGGAGGTACTTCCAGTGGTGGTAATCGAATTTTTCCATTCATGTGAGAGATTTCCAGTGTTTTCTACTGAAATTTTTCGCGTTGCAAAATTGGCAGATGTTATCCATTTTTCTGGTTACGACATGTTTGTGTTTGTTATATTCTTTCGTCGGGTCGTAGTGGAATGCTTCGTTTGTTAGGTTGAACTGTTAACATGTTCTCTTCCGCGCTTCTCATAGGGTTATATTTTCATGGGTGGCTTGCGTTCACAATCTTTTATTATAAGACTGTGTAGGAATTCTTGATTCTTCAATTCGTTGATCTTCGCTTCTTCTGCTACTTACAGTGTTTATTCTCCTTCGTTGGGAATTTAAACGTGCTTCGCGCTCTTTAACTCTTTCGTTTTTTCGCTGTTTTTTGTTTTTTTGTTTTCGCAGTTTGGATTCAGAACTGGCAAGATCTTCTCTTTTATGACTGGGCATTCTATAAAATACAAATCAAATCAACCTTTTATTAAGAAATACACAAGTACAATTTATACACTTTATTTTAGATTAATATTCAGTCACTGTATCACTTTGATTACTCACACTTCACTGTTTAGTTTTATTAAGTCACTGCACTTCGCTGATAGGAAACTGACGTTCGAACCCACGACGGATCTTGTTTTATATACCCCTACCAATGGGTAGCCTCATCAATACAAAAAAGTCTTCAATTAGTCCACAATGTTCCAGAACATTCCATAACATTCGAGAGTGTTCTGGAATGTTTCACAAACACCTAGTACGTTCCCAGACGTTCCATACTATTCCCGAACATTCTTCCGCTTCTTAAGGATGCGAAAGTATTAGGAGTCTATGAAAACTGAAAGAAACTGGTAACTTAAGACTGAAGAAAAAGCAAGGAAAGCATTGATCTTGCATGTAATCATGAAATGGCAAATCAGATAAAAAGACAAAGAGAAAAATTGGTTAGAAACGTAAATTTCTGCTTTTTAAAATTTTAATAAATCTCCGGAAGCCTATCTTAAAATTTGTTGTATGCTTAACTTGCAGCATATTGGAAGGTCAAGCGAAAAGACTTGAGTTACAGATTAAAATATTCATCCTTTAATTCCAGAACATTTCGGGATGTTGTGAAATGCTCTAGAATGTTCTGGTCTGTTCTAGAAATTTCTAGAAGGCGAAACTTCCAACCCTTATAGCTTCAAAAGCACGCCCTTCAACTAAAAAGGGAAACCTTCTTCATGGATGGAAATAGAGGACTACCACACTATATAACTTCCTTGATCATACAGGGATTCATTTCTTAACTACACGCACATTGTACACTTTCGTTTATAGTACTCGTATATATTGGTTGCTATTGATTAAATAAGAATATTGTTATGACATAAATCCTAATAAGAGGTTGTTTGCATAATATACTTACTTAATAGACTATTAAATAAGAATTTTGTGCAAAAGAAAAGTCAATTTTCAAAATTTCATGAGATCTCGTGGTTGTAGACTCGAAGTAAGAGCCTACTTCTTCTTTTAATTTACCCAAATTTGCAAGAACTTCTCAGTAATAAATCTTAGTCTTGCATGTACTTCTTCTTGGGAATAAAAAATGACGTCTTGATTTCCAAGACTCGAATAATGGTCAGTATATTTGGCATTTCGCAGATAAATTTAATACAGTATCCGCCACTGAAACTCATCCGCTCATTACGTTCAAATGTCCAGGAACCAAAACAAACACATATTAATCAAGAGAAAAAACGCAGTTTATTAAACTCACCTCCGTCGCTTAATTGAACACAGATTGGCAAAAAACTGATTCTTCAGTAACAGAGTTCCTACTTGCTCGTATCAAAGCTTTTCGTAATTCATCCATTTAATGTACTTTGGACCGTGGCTTTAATGTTTGGTTATAAAGAACTTCTATAAAATGGGTTTGAGTGAATATTTTTATTCCTGCGGCACTGTACCTGTACTCTGTTTTAAGCGTTCGTTCTCCTTGGTGGACTTCAGAGTAGCAGAATTTCCGTATCTTGAGGTTAACAAACACAATCCTATAGAGATATTGTAAATGAATGAGGATTCTTTCTCGAATACCAGGTGATATTGGATTGAATTTCAACTCTATATCCCATTTTTCTAATGCTTTTATTTTCAAATTCTTCCTTACGGGATAGATACAGGTTACTCGCAGAAAATCATAACGAAAGCTCATGAAATGCTTCTAAACATTTCCGCACATTAGCTGTTTCACAGCAAAGTCACCCGAAACGCCTGAGCACTCAGATATCGGAGTTTGCTCGAACACCTGACCCTTTTCTACCTGGTGCGTTCCCCCCATTATGTTAGTGTATGGCTCATAATTTTCGGGAGTTGTTAAATTCAAAATTTCTTTTGAAGAAACTAAATGTAGCTCTGTCATTTATGAGCACCTGCCCTCTCATTTGTTTAACATCAACGTTTAGCTATTGATACTTGCATTTGCAATCCGTTCCTAGGGCGAAACTGGAGATAGTAGGTGAAACCGCAGAAAGATCCCAAGAGAGAATTAGTCGCTTCATTGAAGTAAGGTATTGTTAGCGCTGTAGTATTCTACTTGGCATGGCGGAAGGAAATGCATTCGAACAACAATTCGTATTTACAAGCCTTTGAAATGTTTGAGAGAAGCATATTTTGGCCTTTAACGATGCGAAAGTATTAGGAGTCTATGAAAATTGAAAGAAACTGGTAACTGAAGACTGAAGAAAAAGCAAGGAAAGCATTGGCCATGCATGTAAACATGAAATGGCAGATCAGATAAACAGACAAAGAGAAAAAATGGTTAGAAACGTAAATTTCTGCTTTTTAAAATTTTAATAAATCTCTGGAAGAATATTTTAAAAAAATTGTTGTATGTTTAACTTGTAGCATATCGGAATGTCAAGCGAAAAGACTTGAGTTACAGATTAAAATATTCATCCTTTAATTTTAGGATCTTATAAAAGCTTTCAAATATCATTAGAAAAATGAATGTAACTCAGTAAATGATGAAGAGAAGTGAATTTTGCGAAAACGAAAGCACTATGAAAGAGATAAGTAAGTCGATATATCTGCTAGAAGATATGCATATTATAGTCAGTGCAGCTACTAATTTCTTAAAATAAGTTAAAGCTGTTTTCGAATATGTGGCTTTTATATAGAAGAGGACTCAGAGGAATTGCAAACTATAGCTGATGTTTCAGATATTAGTAATCTAGATAGCAAATCTAGATAAATATCTAGTTAGTAATCTAGATAAATTTACAAGGATTCGTTTATAAAAGATGTGTCAATTCACACCAATATTGAGACAACGTGTAGAAAAACTGACAAAGAAAGTGTTAAAAAATATCGGAAATGATACAGAAAAAAGTGACTACGTCTTGTCATCAATCGTATCTAAAAAAGCACTTCAGATTCTAAGAAACTTTCTTGAACTAAAAGATTCTGACCAAAGCAACTATCAGATGCTTTACGAAATTGAGACTGCAATTAAAAAACTGTTCTTGAACAATATCAAACAAACATTAATAGAAGAGCTCTTTGTAAAAGATAAAATTTCATCAAAAATATAACTATAAAGATATTTTTATACTTCTTAATTATTACTTTAAGATGAACAAATAAATTAATTGTTAGTTATTATTTTATTTGAAAACTTTAAAACTGATATCACGGTTCGCAATATATAAAGCTCCATTTATTAAGCTTAAGAGCTAAATAAACTCAAATATGTGTGAAATGGAAGTGATTTTAATAAACGGAAGGCACTGTAGTCATACATATCAATACTTCACAATAAGACTTAAGATCTGGCACAAAATGTGTAATGACTCATTTTTATTAACTGACTTGATTCAGTTACTGAACATTATTTACAACAGATGATGGTCAGGAGAATGAGCTTCAGCATTAAGAAATAAATAACTTGACTCAATTATTATATTGTTAGCTATATGTAATTACGTCTCATAGATCTCAAGTTCAAATACTTTATGATAATTTTTTAAGAATATCGTTATAAATAATTCTACACTTCAAGACTCCATGATCAAGCTAATTCATTACAAAAATACTGTTTCCTTTTTAAATTTCGCAAGAATTGAATAATCATGTTTAAAATTTTGGTTAACAATGATTACAATGAAACTTAATTCATAATTATTTCAACATATACTTATATGTTTATGCTTATAAATCATAATGAAATATTAAAATTACGTATACTGCGAAGTTATTATATTAGTTACAAAACACATATTTTATTTCTAAAAAAGAATGTTGATTTGAAAAAAAAATTAGAAACATTGATCGACTAAAAGAATATGTAAGATACAATTATTACAGGAAGTCTACATTATGAAACATTAAAGCCTGCATGAATCAAATTTTAAATCGAATATGAAAGCTGCATTTACCAAATGTTATTTCAATCACACGTACTTTACCAGTTGATATTTCAAGAATGTCAGGGTTAAAATAAAAAAAAGGTACATTCGAGTTGTTCTCTTAGTCTAGAAGAGAATTACAAACTTTTAAGAACAGTTTTCTGCTCATCACTAATTCAAACCCAAGGAAAGGGTAAAAGAATCTTTTTGTTATTGTTCTTTTAACGAAATGGATTCTTAATGTCTCAAATAGAAAAAACGAAAAGGAAACACAAAGGAGGATGAGAAAAAAATATTAATCCTACTAGCTGTCCCTTCGGGCATCAAAGAAAATGGCAACAAACGTCTGTTCCAAAAGCTCTTCCTGGAAATAAATTTCCAGTTTCTCAGAAAAATCCCAGAACCTCTATAAGTTTCCATCGATTTTGTTTCAAAACAGACAAGGGTGCTGTTTTCCTTTTTTTAATAAGAAAGGGTTGATATAAAAGACCTTAGCGAAATTCCTTCAAAAGCGAGAAACGGGAGCAGAGAGCAAAAACAAACCTTTCTTCAGGTACGAAGTATTTCACAGATTTGGGAATGTCATGCGAAAAAGAAAATACCGTTTGTCTTCAGCAACTATTTGATTTAAAAAAAATCGCTGGCATTAAAGTTACATAATTATAAAAATTGACGAAAAATCATTATTACAATTTAAAAAATAATTAACTAAAATTCGTAATAAAATAATGTAATGAAAAGTTTTGATTTCAATCTAGAAATATAGACAAAATTATCCTTACTTATAAAAATATATCATGAACATAGTAAACTAAAAATTATATTAATTTTTAGTAATAATCGTTTTAAATAGTTCAATATATTTGGTCCGTTTTTAGAATAGAAATAACCAGTTTCTAATGAAAAATTTTGTAGGGCGTTAAATATATATACGTACAGTACACGCCTTAAAAAACTAAGTAATAATAAAATTAAACTTAAAACTAAATTTTATATTAGGATATTTCCTTACATTAAGAGGTTTTACAACAGGTACATAAGAAAAGGTTGTTAGCAATTCATATGCACCACTATTTGTATTGTCTTCTTAAACTGGTACGCGCGTTTCTTAAACTGGCACCATTAATTTCAATACCTTTAAAGTAAAAATAAATTTGTGCCGGCCACCTGTTTCCAAGAATAGTTTATAAAAGAAAGCTACAAACACTGATCAAAATTTATAAACAACGTGGACGACTCAAACAAATAGAGTTAGGAAGCATTGGGTTTGGTGCGTTTTGGGTACAAAATACTATTCAGCAGATGTGGCTGTACTTGACAAATTCAACCTGAAGAAGCAAAAGACTGATCAGTACGATCAAATTTCGCGAATCACAGTTAAATAGAAATTTCTTGAAATTTAGTGGCTCACAAGGAAGATCTACCAAAGCTGAAATTCAATATTTGAATAAATCTTTCACAAACATATATATATATATGTGGTGTGTGTATGTGTGATAATTTACAAATTGATTGCGAGATCGCAAACCAGCGTTGATGCCTAAAAATAATAGCAGTAGTCGAAGACAATTGCGCAATCTTAATTTGATTTATGACATGCAAGGGACATAATCTACGGGCCAGATTTTCATCACATTTGGGCTTTTTCATATCGTTATGGCGCTATTAGAATTGAGGAGATTGTTGAATGGATAATCCTCAAAATGTTCGCAAAAGGAGGAAGCAAAATCGGAAGTGGTTGTCTAAGATAAAAATTTCTTTCAGAATGTATCAGTTTCAGTTCAGAATTTTCCCTATACGTTAATAATAAATTTCTTTTCTAAATTTGGAGAAATGTTTTTGCTAAATCATTGCGTAAGATTATGCAAGAGTCATATGACATGAATTATTTTTTAATTGAAGCGATTCAGATGAATTTATTAAAAACAGCTGGAAAGGAATTTACGGAAAGGGTAAATAATTATATTAAATTTGAGAATTAAAAAACTATTGCGAATTAATGTTAGAATTTTGATTTACTTATTTTTTTGGATTACAGGCACAAGCATGCACATACACATATAGTAGTGCTTGTCTTAATATCTAGGGAATAAATTTGGAACAACAAACTTATTTTAAAGACCAGCATGCCATATTTAAAATAATCACATACGTTTAACATTTACAGGTGCATGCAATATATAAAAATAAAAATTAAGACTCTTCCTTAACAATGCCCAACTTTTAGAACCTAGGCGATTTCCTTCTGGTTCAGTTCGTAATAAACTGGGTTTATACAAGACTAAAGTAGTCTGAAACTCGCCTCACTACTGCACAAAACAACAGATATGCACAAGTCATTTATGCAAACTACTATATATATGCATGATATATATTATTATGTATTATGTATACAGTTACAAATTAAAAGCAAGAAGCAGTTCAAAACCTAATCTAGTTGCACGATGATAGTGGCAATAAGTGGTGGTAATAATGCAAAATAAAATAAAATAAAGGAAGAATTGTTACGTTTAAAATCCATCCCGTATTAAGTCCAGCGCAAATGCAATGAAAAAGCAGAAGCACAGTGGTAAATTGAAAGATGCAATAATAATAATAATAATAATAATAATAATAATTTACATCTTTCGCTGACTCGTCATCAGGGCGTTCTAAGCAAACACATCAGCCTGTTTCTGAACTACAAAAAAAAATTAAACACTGCAGAAAATTAATAAAAATAATCTATGCTTTTATCAGTCCCCTACAGGTTAGAATAAATATTGCAGAAAAATTGCAAAATTATATCATCAAAACCATAAGCAAACTTAGAAAAGCTTAAATCTAAAATATATTTCTGTTTGGACAGATAATGTCCAGAAAGCAAAATACGTAAATACAAGCAATCCAGGACATGATAAAAATAACTTCAGAAAAGTTTCTTGATACCATATAGATCGAAGCAATTAGTGAAAAATTGGCAAAATTATAATATTAAAACCAAAAACAGGCTTAAAATTTTTTTTCATTTGAATAGACCGAGTAAAAACCTAAAAGTGTGAACACAAGCAATCCAACGCATGAAAAATAAAAGCAATGAAAATTTGATACTAAAAATCGCAAAACAAAAAGATATAAAGAAGAGTTAGTTCTTAAATCTGTAACATTACAGCAACCATTGTTTTGAAATGAAAAATTTGAATTCTACATTGTTGGTAACATTAGAATGGTGTTAAGCCAAAGATGAGCTAAACAGTTAAATTAGATAAACAACGAATTATTAACTGAATAATAATATAAAAATAATTAGAGATAATTTCTAATGTAACATTAAATATAATGTAGTAAATATAAATACTTTGTAAAAGTAAATAAAAACTGAATTATCTGGCTTACAAATCAGTAACGCAATTACAGATAAAATCCTAGTATACAATACGGTTTTGGAGAGATTTTGAAAATTGTCGCCAGCACCAAAATGAATCGTTTACTGCTCATTATAAATGAGTGTTTACTGCTCATCATAATGTCGCCAAAAGTCGGCAAATACCTTGTGTACCGTATAACCTTGTACCGTATACCTTGTGTACCGCCGATCATGGCGTCAAAAAAGAATCGCCTTAAAAACAAGGGGCACCCAATTGTAAACTTTTACCCACTAATTAAACTATCTGTTAGAACATCTTTTCTAACGAGAAAGCTATAATGAATAAAAAACTAAAACTGACACTTTTATGATATAGATCTCGCACAACTTTGAATGCTTTGATGGATTGAAATTCTGCTGGTGTATGACATGTAACCATTTCTTGTAAGTAAAATCTAATTTTGGAAAAATGGAAACAACTGCATTCTTTTTAGTATTTAGGTAATTTTTCCTGTAACTGAGTAGAAACAAGAATAAACCATTCTTAAACAGGTTATCGGTACTGACCAAAAAGCTTACTTGTCAGATCTTTCCAAATAAGCATGAGATGTACAAATCTCACGCTACAACCACAAGCACGCGGCACCACGAAGTAGTTTGGCTATGTCTACTAAGTCCTCCGTTAGTGACGTCAATCGCAGCAAAAGAGATGCCTCGTTTTTTCGGCGGTAATGGATTTGCTCCTGCCAAATTGTAACATGTCTGGAATCACTCTCTAAACAAAAACGAGACTACTCGATAAAGAGAACTTGGCTTCAGACTGTGGAACTCTAACAACGTTGATTTCTGTACCATTGCGCCACAGAGCATTTCGTAACCGGATTTGGTCGGACACAAATCACAGTGTTCCTTTCATATAGTTCTCTTTAGTGCAGCCTGTCAATCACCATATACCAAGATAGTAGAATTTGTTTAGCTGCAGGGAACTCTCTTACAGTCTGGACTGACGTCAGTTTTCTATTTCTTAATCAGTAAGTCATGGTCCTGAAAGTCTATTGTGGAACGTTTTCTACCTTGTGACTACTACTTTGATTTGGTTTTCTGGATGCATTACTAGTGTACTTAAACAGTTTACAAATTTTTAACATGACAGTATTGGTTAATGTTAAGCTTTATAGGCTTGAGTCAGTGTTTGACCTTCTTCCATCTTCAAAAAGCACACCGTTTCTCAAAATTCATCGAATGCTTTCGCAACGACGTGCTCCACATTTTATAAGTGAAATGTTATTTGGCTACTCTTACAGTTCTTGAAATCAGAATTTGAAGCATGCCATTGCACTTCTTTTTACCAAGCCGATCGTGGGCGTAAAAGTGTGTATTTTCTGTGCAACGAAAGTGAGTCCCATTGGATTACGTGATAACGCTGATATTCAGTTACCAATTACTTTTCAGTGCATTTCACTTAATATAATTAACATAAAGCATCGCTTTACAGTTATTCCTTGAATATTTCCCGTCAGCCTGTATATAATAAAAAGTAAAATGTAAGAAATGTATAATATTAAAATGATACCTGGCGACGCTGAGCTATTCGGTGGTTTTCCAGAACTTCGACATACAACTTTTCAAGTCCACAAGCAGTGATTTCTTGAAACGAAACTAAAAGATTAAAAAAATAAATTAATAGATGCACGAAAACTTTATTTTTCAGACATTTATATTTATGTGCGAGATTCATTTGTTAATATTTTGTTTAATAATTATTTTTACAACGTATTTGTTCTTGATCATTGTTTCTTCACTATTTTAACACCGCTCATGGAAGAAGATATGTGTTCTTATTGCCAATACGAACTAATAGTGCTAAAAGGCTAGGATGATATTTAAATTTTGAGAAATGGGACCAGAATTCAACTGAAGCTCTGAATATCATCTTTTATAGGAATATTTCATGCTGTATGTTAAAGCTGTGCAAACAATATAAACTAAATGTGATGATACATAAATACTTTAATTATGGAATTCAATGTAAAGTGGAGACGGAATACAGTCAATATAAAAATAATGTTGTTGTTGTTGCTTATGCTCACGTGTCTGACGTATAGCCAGCTCAAGTTCACGAAATTCTTTGTGGCAAGGAGCGCAAGATTACGCCCCTATCGTTGAGCACCGTACAGGTGACAGTTCGATATGGCTCAGTTCCGCCTCCCAATTTTGATGCAGAGCGCCCTGGGGGAACGGATCGGAGGGGCTTCCACCCTTCTTCCCTTCCACCAAACCACACAAGAGGACTTTCGGCTCGCCGCCTATTTAGAGTGAGGTCATGCCGCACCGACACTATATATTTACAAACATCCTCTCCGGGATTCGAATCCAGGCCTTTCTGAACGGCAGTCAGCGACGCTAACCACTATACCAGTTGGGCGGCATATTAAAATAATTAAATTTCAATTGGGGTTTCAGACTCAAATCATTTACTGGAAGAGTTTTCTTTTATATAAAATATATAAGCAAGCCATGAACGATTTCTATCGTAAATAAAGCAAAAGTTATCTGTTTATTTTTATTTTTAATGTAAATTTGGTGAAACTGTGAGTAAGCAGTGTATTTACAACATTTGGGATATTTAAAATCGAATAAAAATGTTTCTTTTGTTGCAAAATCAGTGTAAACTGATGGTTGCAAGCACGTACGTGTGTACATATAATTAGATTTTGTGATGTAACTTTTTTTTTTTATTTTAATACTTCTCTAAGTTTATACTGTGTGGTCAGGAAGTTCCCATTTGGCGATCAAAAACGTCATAAGTAGTAATTTTTCTGAATTAGCCATAAAAATTTAGCAGCTAATTATCTGGTATTGTTTATGTCAGATTTACAGTATCAAATATTACTTTTAAACATATCTTAAGATCGGCAAATTTTCCCTCTCTCTTCATGAAAACACGTGTTTGCAAAAGATTAGATCCCAGTTTTGTCGTACCAACCTGGACAAAGATGATATCACGTTTAGCAAAAGTAATTAATATTTGCTCTTAAACATTGTTTAAAATACTAACAGTACAATTTTTCTTTACGTTTGAGGTATATTCTAAAATTTGTCTTCAACTGACTTTTGAATGTGGTGGAAAATCTGATTTTAATGTCCAAGATAAATGTCCAAGTTTCTGCTCCTTAATACTTTAACATATCATTATTTCATATATTATATTTTAATATAGTTTCTCCCTTACGTTTTACCTCAGGAAAATACCTCATTTGCACTACTTTCGACATTATTCTGATAATTACGCTACCTGGTCTTTTCATTACTAGCCTAGTTTTCCATCCGAAGATCATTTATCAAGGCGAAACTCTACAGAACTGGAATTAAATGCAATCTAATTCTACGCCCTTTCATACGACAGCAAAACTTTCTGCTCGTTTACTCTTTCTTTTTCCTCGATCTGAAGGGAGTGGAGTTTTCACTTGTTCAATATTCGTGTCACAAACTAGGATCTTCTGTTTATTTGCAAAAGTATTGAGCATCAAATTTGCTCACATTTGTATTCAATACCATTTCCTTACGTTTCAGCAAAGAACTTGCTTTATAGCTATAAAATTTATTAATGTACTTGCAATGTCCTGAGCAAATATGATGTAGTCAAAATTTAATATTCTGCACAAGATTTTACACGTCATTTTCGGAAGTTACGTATGTGGTATAAAAGAGCGGCCTAATTTTATCTTTGTGCTTAAAAACGTTTGAAAAATATTTTTAATATCCATTTTTAATTTGTAAATTTGTAAATTTCTGGAAATACAGTTAACGTGTTTTTACATAGATTACTCCGCCTGATTATTCTTTGCATAACTTTATTTTTAACATTTGTTTTTGGCAACAAGAAATAGATGTAACGAGGACTCTATAATAAAATTTTCATACGCTTTTAAACTTTGTAAAAGTTTATTCTAACAAAGCAGATGGAATTATTTCAATATGTTTTACTTAATAACACCTTTCTATTACTTCATAAAATTCATATGCCATTTTAATTTTCATTAAATATTTAAGCGTAAGAAATATCTTTGCAGAAAATAATTTCGTCATATTCTGCTTCGAAGACAAGAATAACAGCTTTAAATCTCTGACATGTTTGCTACACGTTAAAACTAAAATTCTGCGGGTTTTGTAAAAGCCCGTAATTAACGTGTTGAATATAAAAGATTTGGTACTCTCTACTTCATTTGAATTTTCTCTTAATTTCAAAAGGTAAAATTATTAAATACAAGATGCCCATGATTTAATTAACCAAGTACAAAATTACATTGAAAAGTAATTTCATGAAGTAATCAGAAGTAACTTGTATCATTATAATCTTTAGTTTAAGAAATTTCATATATTCTAATGTTTGGGAATGACAACAGGGAATTTGTTTGTTTACGAAAAAATGGCGTTATGAAGTAAAAAAGCAATGTAAGTTCTCTGGTTATGAGAAACGAAATCTCCCCAAAACAGATCCGATTCCGATATGAAATTAATAAATCTTAACCAATGGAACAAACATTTAAAAATGGCTAAAACAGTTTCGAGAGACCGAACATGCTTTGCATAAAGAAGGTGCAGGTAGACCAGGCGTCAGAGATTAAAATGCTTCGGCTATTCGAAATTTGTTTGTGCTGAGTCTCAGTAAATCCCTTCGCCTTTCCATCTTGTGAATAGGAATTCCCAGCATCTTGCGAATAGGAATGTCCGTATAGTTGTTCATGAACGGTTGAAGTGACTGTGTATGAATTGCAGATTTGTCAAGAAATCGTAAAGTAAACAGCCTAATAATCGAAAGGAACTGAACAATTCGTAAGGAATTTTATACAGCCAACTTTTTCTTCCCCAACAGGATGGGATCTCCTGTTAGTGGGCTTCATATGTACGTGAATTCCTTGATGAAACATTTCCATATAGTTGATTGATAATTCGCGGATCAACTTCGTGGTAATCACCTTCTCCGGACGTCACACAACTCGACTTTTCTTTTTCTGGGGATAATTGAAGAACCGAGTTTATGCTGTAGAGATTCGCAACACAGGAGAATACAAAATCGAATCACCAAAGAAACAGAGAGCTGCTGTGCCTTCGCAAATGCTTCATAACATTTGGAGGGAAATCAAAAAGAGACTTGACATTCTCCGAACAACTAAAGGTGCTATAAAATTTTTTGAAGAGCTAAATAAAACTCAGTCAGTCCTTTTTCGCTCTCTCTTATTCTGCATTATTTAAACCATATCTTTATTTGGGGAATAAATTATGTACATCTTGTGTATTTCTATATTTGACAGATACGTGCTCTTAAAAATGTACGTTAAATTAAAAACATTTTTTTACATTGTTTATTGCCTATTGTGTCGTTTTACATACCCTTTTGCTTTGAATATTATTCAAGATCCACGAATTCGTGATGGCCAACATAGGAACCACAACAGGAAAAGACCTTGTGTTTCGGGATGGCCTTGATCACCTTGTTCGTAAAATATGGCTTTGCTCAGTTCATTTCCAATTTTGCCGGAGAACACCCTGTAGAAAGTAATACAAGGGGCCCTTGCTTCTCTTTTGTGTCATCAATGCCATCAATCTCTCCGATGGAATTTCTCGTCTTGAGGAATTTTTAACATTCCACACTATAAAGATTCTGTGCTTTTATAACCTTACATGCTTTCTTTGGGATTCGATAGCGGACCCAATGATATGACAGATTAAATACTAAATTGCTAACTGCCATAATGAATAAAGAAGTTAACGAACAAGACCTTTAAAACTAATGAGAAAACACATCTTTAGCAAAAGCACTTTTAAAAGCGTGTACCTGTAAATTCGTAAATGAAATGAAAGTTTAATATGAAATGCAATTGCATCTATTAATGATTATAACGATATTAAAAAATTCAGATAAGCAAGAATATTCTAATGAACATTTACATTTTCACAGATATACTTAAAACTATAGCTTGCTTTAAAACGCAAATAAGTTAAATGAATTGCTTTAGATTTTGCTTCTTCGTATTCGTTCGTTAGATTTTTGTCACCAACTAAGTTAATGCAATTAAATTTGTAACAAAATTACGTATCATGCATTATTGCAAAGACTTAACCCTAGAATCATGAGTCACAGCAGCGGCGGAATGGTTAAGACTGCTGAATACTTTGAGTTGGACTCGGGCTCGATCACAAGCAAATGGGTTTTCTATATGGATGGTTCTTGTGATTTTCTCTATATGAGAGGTGAATGCCGGATAAATTCCTCTAGAAATCCTCGAAGTAGTTTCCTTTAGAAATCCTCTTTAATTCGGCAGACAGTTCCCATGTGTCTAATATATCACAGCCCTAATCTAATATATCACAGCAGCATTCGCAGTGTCCGAGTGTGAAATTTGCGACTTTATATTTTCAAAAGCATTTTAACATGGAAGATGAAATCACGCAACTTCTATGTAAATTACACACTATGCAGTAATAAACTATGTAACACATAATTTGTTTTAAGTAAGTAAATTTGAAATTCGAATTTAATGGCATCTATACTTCGAGCTGCGATGGATCATTATACTGCTAAGAGCTTATGGGAGCTAAGAGCTTATTGGCAATGTCACGGGAAAATGTAATACAGATGAGTAAAGAATCATTCCAAGTATCTATGAGCCTTACAGGTATTTGAAACATGCAATAAATTACATTTTTGAAAAGTGTGCATGAAAAACATATGAGAACGAAACGTAGTCTCATTAAATTTATCTGCAGAAAAGGATCTTAATCTGTAACTATCAAAAGATAATGCATTCCGAATGATTCTCACATTTAGGAAACACGTGCTTCGAAGACGAAAGAAAAAGATTCTGTAAAATTTCCAAATTATTTCAAGAATAATGGAAAAGTGAAATATTTTCTAACATAATCTTGAATACATAATAACAAAGTGAAATCTTTCTTGCATAACTCTTGCAGAATATTTAAAATATGAGTTACAAGCCTCATATGAACAATGAAAGCACAACATAAATTAAGTTTCAAACCATATTTATAGAAAATATCGTTGATACTGGTAACTTGTAAGATGTAACGAGTATGAAAAACTATACTTTTACCTTAAGCTAAAAAGCATAATATTTTGAAATGCAGCAGAATATAAGTTGGGTGATTTAAAGGACATGATAAAATATATGCGTTGGAGAATCAACCTATCGAAATATTTTAAAGTTATGGTCTATCTGCAATAAATGGAAGACTATTCACGAGGAGGTTGAACAATATGGAAAAACATGGTGAAGGTTAAAATATTCACAAGTTCAGAAAAAAATCCATTTTTATCAAAAGAAAGAGAAAACGACAATAAAAGAAAGAGAAATGCAGAATAAGTATTTTTAATTTATATCACTTAAGGGACAGCCTATTTCTGACATTAAATGCAGTATTTTTGATCGAATTTCATTCACAAGGCGATAAAAATAGCAAAAAAAAGCTTAATTTTATTTAATCATAGTATTTGTTTAGTGAAAATTACTCAAAATTTAATTATTTTTATTATTACTTGGCATCGCAGGATAAGAATAAAGTCAAATAATAAAATTAATAAAACTTCAAAATCAAAACAGATGAAAACGCTTTTGTATTGCAAAATTAACCACTTCTAAGATAATTAAGGTTTTGAACATTCTCCAAAGAGATCCATTGATTTTACGTGAACTTGTGACCGTGTTAACATCATTGGGTTTATAGATATATTTCGCCAGGAATTTTGAAAATTTCAAGCTGTGAAGGAATAGTACCAAAACCAAAAAGTAGTTAAGCCAAATGTTTTCTTTTTTTGTGTGTAAAACTTAAATTGCTATTTACTCCAATTTTTCAAAATCTGCATTATGCCCTAAAACCTGTTAGCATGCAACTACGAAAAGGGTAAAATAACAAACATTTAATGTAATTAAATGTAAATATTAGTATGGAAGGCAACGTCAGAAGGGAAAAAATATAGAAAAATAATTTGATTCTATAAAACACGTTTCAAATCAGTAGGTAACGAACACTGTTTTTAGGAAAAATTGCAACCGTGAAAAATTCTGAGTACGAACGTATCCATTTTGAACGCTATCGAATGAAATTTAACAATGTTTTTGCGTGACATCTATACGCAAGGACAGAATAAAAGACTCTTTTTACCCAAATGAATTATAAAACTGATTTCAAACAGCCTCAGAAAAGATTTTTGTGAGTGTCATGAAGAATGGCATCTGGACGTACGTATGTGTCTCGCATAACTCAGAAACAAGTAGTGTCAGATCGTTGAAATTTTGTAACGTGCTGGTTGCTCAACTCATCTGTTCTCCATCTGAGATACTCTTGTGCTCACCTTCTGCTAGCTAGCAATACGGTGGTCCTGTGTCAACGAAGCAAAGCGTAGGTCTGAGAGCATAGAATCCCATATGTGGGAATAGGTTTCTAACGGTCTAAGTTGAAATCTGGTACCAGTAGTCCTCTGAAGGTGCTGTTGCAAGAAAGTGGTGTTCATAATGCGGTTTTCCTGGCCGTTAACGTTAAATACCTATCCTTATTTTGTTTTGTTGCAGGCGTATGATCTTGTCCAATCCAAATTCTGAACCCCAAAATTCTTGAGTGAAACAATGTCTAATGGCAGATTCTTGGAAATAATAAAATACCTGTGCTTTGACTTAAAAGTAATTAAATCACTATGATTACAAACCAATCCATTTGGTCTTGTGTCAGAGATATGGAATACCATCATTGAGAAATTTTTATTGTGTTACAAATCAGATGAAAATATTACAGTGGAAGAACAAAAGCAAGATGCCCCTTTTTTCAGCATATACCACAAAAAACCCAATTTTGCGTATGATTTTGGCTTCTAGCTCATGTAAAAACGTAATGCTTTTTAAATGGATATCTTTACTTAGGAAAAGTTGAAAGTAGAACTCCTATTTGAAGAAGTTGTTGTGAAGGATGCCGTTTAATGGTTCAGTGATTTCTTTTATAACAGAGGAATAAATGTTTCTGCGGACAGTTTCTTAACGTCTTTAATTAATAAAAAGTTTAAGAATTAAAGGAGTTAATTATATTGGCCCAAATAATCGTGGAAAAAATTCTGTATGGTATGTAACATTAATATTAATGGTTTATAATGTGAAAGAAGAAATGCTGCTATACAATTCTGTAAAAAAAATAAAGCAAAAAACATGTTTTTGAAGAATTTTAACTCTGTAACCAAAATAAATTTATTAGACTAAATTATAACGTATTTTATTGAAAATAAACCTTTTGAATGTCAGATTTTCCCTATTAATTAAGTTTCAGTCAAAATGACCGCCCACCGTAATTAAAAGCAAACCGAAAATGCCGTAATGCTAGTGTTAAATCATAAGTACTTACAATTAGATTCACACGAGCCTTTGACGCCTTTCCGGATGAAGGTTGCATAAGAAGCCGTCCGATTATTCCGATATGTAATATATTTTTAATTATCATGCTCAAACACGCGCACTAATACAGATTTTGTGGTCCATGCGAGAAGTGGTAATGACTTTTGGCATCATTAGCGATTTGGCTAACTTATATAAGGAGCTTAGTGAGTTAACTGCATTGATTTAGTCGTAAAATAGGAAATTAATGAGCAGCCTACTGGCCCCTTTCTGTGAACTTTTTTTATTGTAAATTGATTAAGGAGATATACGAAATGAAAGAAATGTGATTTTAAGAAATCGATTACCCAATGTGCTTATCATTGACAATCGTATCATTTAATGATATAACGTACTAATAAAAACAACTTTTAAATGGGCTATGTAATATTTAAAATTCATTTAGATTTCGGTTTTTTCAAAAGTATGGTTTAAGCTTTCTTATAAGCTGATCATAGTACGTTAACTTCCTAATATGACATATTTCATTTCTAAGCAATTAAATAACTTTTCATTGAAGATGGTTTTAGCTATCCGAAACGGGAAGGCTACAGTCTTTTTGGTCATCCATTAGCATCTAACTGGAAGATTTGCAAATATTAAGTCACATGGTTCCACTTAGTTTCGCATTTCTCGAAGCGATGGAACGAAAAGCATAATAATTCTTTAATACCGTCACCCTAAAACTAACATCCTATCTCCGATTTCGAAACAGCTACCGCCTTAACGACATTCCAACGAGCTCTCATATACAATTTCCTCGCAACCAACAAGTACTTTCGAATGAAATTATCCACCGAATTCGGCGAGCTGGAGAAAAATGACTTCTTCGATTTCACAGCGCCTCCTCGTGGAAATGATTTGCATTAATTATCCCCAAATCTTTTCAGAACCTTCGCGCGCTAATGATTCGAGCCGAAAGAACAAAAAGGCGATTTGGTGCGTGCAGGCGGGAACACTGTACCCACAACCTCCGAAAGGAAGGCCTTCGCTTCTAATGAGTTTTCCATGTAAATCTGGGGTCCCCGTAGCTTTTAATCGAGAGTGTTGGCGCGCCTATTCGTGAGGTATGATTAGCGCTTGCCATTAATGAGTTGTTTTTACATTTTAAATTAGAATGAATTGATCGTTAGCATTTAAAAGAGATTCAGTGGCGTTGTTATTAAAGGCTATCGAAAGAATTTCTCTCATAAAAGAGAGCTTTATGTTTTGTTGTCCGTATAGCCTTTGAATTTAGATGCAACGTTGTAATTAATATGTGAATCAAAACAGAAAAAATATATCACCATTTTTCTATAGCTCCTGTCATCAGTATATGATCCGCTATATTTGGTAGACCCCAAATTAAATGAACTCTAATGCTGTGGACAAAAACTAGGCTAGTAGTTTCAAATTTATGTGAAGTTTCAAAAATTCAGGCAAAGTACAAAATGCGACTTATATTTAATAGAAAATTAAAAATATAAATGAATGTTTTCCTCAAAATGGTTACTAATTAACGCATTATTTTTATAGTAAGAAATCTCCAAATTGGCTATGTGAGGAGTAAGAGTTTTCAATTTTTCTGAAAAATACTCATTTTATAAATTGTACAGTTAGATAATGATGGGAAAGCACAGACGCAAACTTTACGGTTTAGATTTAAAATAACACGAAGAACAAATTTAATACTTTTTATTACACTAAAACAAATGGCAATGGACAATAACTATTAATCGTTTTTGAGTGGGTAGAGTTTCAGTAACTCTTAGAAGTACATCTTAGAAGCTTAAATTGCTTAGTCAAACTGAATTTTAATTTTCCCATAAGTCTACATTACAGTTAAAATTACACCAAACTCTCATAATTGCCCTAAGTTTGTTCAAAATTTTAAAGCACTTTTCTAAAAAATATATGAAAGCTATTTTGACGTTCGGCAATTATTGTATTATTGTATAAAGTCCACTTCCGTAAAAGCTTTAAATATTAATAACTGCGTCTAATGATAAATAGTTACTATTTTAATTTTTGTACTATATCCATTATGTATCAAAAACTGTTATTAAGTGATTTCGATATATAAGGAGGAAGCTTTCAATCGGTAGTAGTATTTTATAATAAACGATAATAAGCATTATCATTTTTAATATTTAGTACATATTAAATATCACAAAATAATGATAAACAGAAAGAAATTTGAATTTACATTATGCCACATTTTAGAGATGTAGGTATACTGCAGGGTAATATTACTATTTTATAGGAATTTTTATGCAATAGAAGGAACGTAATATTTGAAAGAGAAAGTCATCGCCAGACACCAGACGGATAAAGGTACAACACATTCTCCGTTAAAAATGTTTGTTTTTGGAAGAGAAACTTGGGTTATAAATATTTTGAGATAATATATGTTTTAAAGAATAAGAATCTTTTGAACGCATACTAACAGTTACAAAGCTTAGGGTGAGATTAAAAACAAAGTTATCCAACCTTTCCTTCTAAAGAAAAATTCAGCACACAGCTCGTGGTCTAGAGGTTGCCATATTTCCAAAAACGTATAATAAAATTAGGGTAATAAATTCAGTATAATCAAAAGCATTAGAAATTGATAACTAAACATATGCTACAAATTTACATATTCATATCTTGCTTTCTCGACCAAAGTTAATGTAGTAAATACCCAAAACAGTATTTTGTAAATTTATATCGTAAATACCCGCACTATTATAAAACATGAAATTATTGTACTAAATAATTTATTTTGCTTTCTATATGCAACGTTGAGAAAAAGAGATGTTTGGTATTGCCAGTTTTACATGAATATCCGATGTACAAATATGATTTCGCCGTTGTACAACAGATGTCGGTAGTAGAACTTCTTGCACGTAGCAGAATCTAAGTGTATTTGTATTTCAGAACTTTGACAACAATTTTTAATAATCCCTACGTGACATCTATTTAATAAGTACGTAAAAGGTAATTTTATCTCTTTACTCAACGACCGAAAAATAAAGAGTTCTTGTTAAAAAAAGTCTTGTTAATTTCAAACTCAAATTTTATTTTTGGAATAATTGTTTCTACACATTATTGTGGACTCGGCGTCTAGGGGATTTTGTAGGCTGACGATACATATCTAGATGACTAAAGTAGTTTATTTAGCTATTGGTGAAGGTAAATTAGTGACGGTTTACATTGGTGACTATTTACAAATAAAAAAAAGTGTGATAATCAAGAAGATACATCTTTGTTGTTTAATTATTACGTCTTAGTCGAAAACACAACAGCTCGTCTTATCTTCCATCATCCATCTCCCTCGCGATACCGTTAGGCGTGTTTAGTTGTTGCCGTCCTGCTATTCACATTAATAATCATTTACAGTATTATATAGGTGCACGAGTACTATTGTATATTATGTCGCCATAGAATACGCTACAAAGCTACATTAATTACTGTTTTGTGACTTTAAAAATGGTACTCATACGTCATTTTCTGATGAAAAATTCCTGTATGCTCCGCTATCGCAGAGGGGAATGAAAGTGTCTGTTAACATCATGGTCGCCTGTAGTCATGGTGTCCGTAAAACTAGCAATCAGTTCGGATTTTACATCAAATCATTCTAAAGTGTTCAAGATGGACACCATTTCCCGGCGGCTGGGCGGAATGATATTGTCCTCCTCTTTTAATTCTGGTGACAGTTCTTGCATCTCAGACACCAATTTCTTGTACACCAGATTCTACTGAAGAAAATACGGCAACACATCATCTGCACTAACTCTTCAAAGCTAACGTTAGGCAATAGGCTTTGGAACATTCACCGGGTGAAGTGGTATCGTTGTCAGCATCTAACTGTTCAAGAGAATTACCATTTTGACGTCTTCAGGATCTGTTAAAAAAGTTCTGTATGTGTTGTGATTACAAAAATATGATGTGGCGAGAGCTTTTATTGCAACAAAAGTACTCCAAGATTGCAGTTCTGTTTCCCTTTCAGCATCGCGAATTGCACTTCTCACACGTCGCTTGTGATAAGCCTCTTCATAGAAGGAGTAATGATTTGATCCAAAGGCTGAAGACGACTTGTTACATTATGGTGGGAGGTGAAGTGAACGTTTACATTAGTTAAATTCAGACAATATATTCTATGGGCTGTGCACCTGCCCATTGTCATAAAAACACGCCTATTGTGAGCCACCATTCGAATATTAAAACGAAGAAGCCAATTACGAAGCGATGAACTCAATCTGGTTATAATGTCTCACTAATCGCCGCGTCAGGTGGACAGCACACAATTAAGTGATGAACTGTCTGTCCAAGCTTTCTTATGGTGAAAGTAGATACAAGGTAAAGTACAATTTATCTTAAAATAATGTGGCTACATGAACGTAACGATCACTCAAGGACGATGTTTATTACTGTCATCTGTGTTACATACAAGGACAACAGTTAAACACTGTTTACTGCCTTCTCTACCATAGCACTTTTCGTCTTTCATTACAAGAAATTTCCTTATGAAAAGATTGTTGGGACTTGAGAAAGCATAATATTATCAGATAAATACTAATAATGTTATGCTTAAGCTCTGTGAGTGTTTGTAAATTGCCTGCACTCGACACAAACAGCTGTCCTTGACAAATATGTCAAAAGCATATCTGTGATATTTTATTGCAGGATGTTTTAAAACTATTTTCATTTTTACCACGATGACATCACTTAACAAAGTTTCCTGATTACCCTGAATTCTCCTCATTTTTAATTCAAATCTATTATAAGAATAAAAAAAACTTTTTCTTTTTTCTAAGTTTAAAAATTTGTTTCTGAAATCTCTGAAACGTGTGCTGGAATAATTTACGTTTCTTCATTGTTATAAACATTTCTAATGTATGCCTTCATTTTACTAAAATGTTTGCAATTTCTTGGCAAGATAATGGCGCTATAATTTAAAACTTAAGATGTTCTATATTGAACCACAATAAATTATTTTTTTCCAAGAGTACAGATGCACTCTTGTATTGAACTACGTCCTATGGTCTGCAACATGTTTTGCAAAAAGATGAATAAATAAAGCTAAGCCATAGTAAATAAGGTTTATGTTCTTAATTTATTTCTCAATGAATTGCATACATATTTGATACTATTAATGCATTTCTTTCCTAAATTAGTCATTATATAACTGCACCTAATTGATGTTCAACTTACAAGTCAATTAATATGATGCTGAAATTAATGTTGTAAGCAAAAGCAAAATATGACAAACATATACAACTAAGTTTTGTAGTTGTTATGACTGATCTTCCTTGTCCGATCGCATTGGAATAAGCCCACGAGATTCCTCATGGCAAGGAGTACAAGATCATGCCTGCTGATGCCAAAAGTATTGAGCACCGTATAGATGATAGCAAGATTTTGTTCCGTTCTGCCCCAATTTTGAAGTATGGCACCACGGGGAGTGGGTCAGATCGTCTCTTACACCTCTTCCCCTCCCACCAAACCACACACGAGAACGTTCGGCTCACCATATGTTTGGAGTGCCCTTATGCCGCCCCGCCATGACACTATACATTTACAAGCATACATGCCTTCTTCGGGGTTCGAACTCGGAATACCCGGAACCTCCCGGTATGGCAGTCAGAGTGACTAATCACCATCCCGTTGGGGCGACATATATTATAAGGTATTTCTCCCGCCTTCTTCCCATGCCTTCGTGGTGTAGTGGTCTGCATGCTCGACGCGTAACCGACAGGTCCGTGGTTCGATTTCCGGCGAAGGCTTTGCACATTTTTCATGTCTCCTGCTTCCAAAAAAAATCCTAATGTCTCTACAATGTAATTATGAAATTACTTTCAAGAATGACATCCACTAGTTTGATAGCAGAGTAAATTAAGCTATAACTCATGGGTTGTTATTTTATTAAAAAACTATTCGTTTGCTGTTAAGTGCCAAGCGTACTTTAAAAAGTGCCCTGTTTTGTTATCGGGTATGTCACAACATATTCACTGTATCACTTTCTTTGTGTCACATACTTTGAACGAGTTTGTGATTCGTTGATTCTCTTAACTTTCAACTCGATTTGGATTAAAGAATTACATGCATTG
This sequence comes from Stegodyphus mimosarum, assembly GCA_000611955.2. Lineage (NCBI taxonomy): Eukaryota > Metazoa > Arthropoda > Arachnida > Araneae > Eresidae > Stegodyphus > Stegodyphus mimosarum. The sequence goes on from KK120927.1 coordinate 1,242,768, forward strand.
TAGTTTAAAAATACGTTTTTTTTTTTAAATTTAATATTAAAATCGAGTATTGCACGGTATAAAACTCATGTTTTTTAAACTCAAATTTGCACAGCAGTCACTTAAGACCTTAACTTGAGACTCAGAAATACTTTTTATTGTCAAATTGAAACGTATTATTTTCCAAAATAAAGTAAAAATTCACAGGCCGGTATCTTTATTTGCATAAAAATAATACGATATGCTGAGAAGGTTTCGGTATACATAAGAAAAGGTTTTAGTATAAATATAGGATAGGCCTTTGCTCCAGTTATTGGTAAAGTAACGATTTTAGAAATTTCAATTTGGCACCATCTGTCATATCTCTCAGTTTTCTGTCTCTTCTACTGTAATATTGCTTTTGGTATTTCTTTTATGTTCTGTTACAGAGCCATGAGACTTGACTTTATTATGCCGCCCTTAGCTAGTAAATCAAACTATGTTCTGTTACATATATGTTGCCCTCTTATAAGTGGCAGTATTTACTTTAATTCTGTTTCCTGATACTCAAATAATTTTCTTTAGAATTTTCAGAAAGTTATTTAGTGTTTGTGTTGCCATGCTTAATCTTAAATGTTATTTTCATTCTTGTAATTCTTCTAATTATGTATGATGCACATTATATGCGTCATAGTTTTGTAATGAAAAAATAAAAATAGGTAATATTCAATTTATGTCTGGCATAATTTTAAAGTAGGACTTCCTATACTTTTATTTTCATAAAAATTGATATTTGACATTATTTTTTGTTATATTGCTCTGAAAAAATCTGTAATTTTATCGTTTAAAGATTCTTTATGCTTTCCAGTGTTATGCGTTTCATACATTACGCGAATATCATTTTAGAGCACATTACGAATGCAAATTATTCTCTCATACGAAATTAAGTTGTGAGATTGATGTGATATATTTCAGTGATCTGAAAATACAATATTGTAATATTAGAATAAACTCATGAGATATATAGACGTAAGTGCTGTTTGTGTGTCTATGTGTATTTGGAGGAATGCTAAATGATGGACATAGTGACAACCGATTTCACCTCTCAGCTGATATTAGTTAGTATAAACTGCACGTGGAGCATAAGCTTATCACTATAGACTTAGTAACTAGATATATTACGTTTATCAATGCCAAGCAATGCATTGGTCAGCTGGCTGTACATATTTATCAATACCACTCAGTTTGAAATCCATTTCCAACGACTTGACATACAGGAATCATCGATCTGAAACCCAAATCTAATTATAATGACTTATACTTGATCTAATTTCCAGTATCTAGTCACTGAAAATTACCTATCTTCAAATGGTCTTTGCTTCAGATATGACGTGTAACTGACTTTTTCTGAAAGTTAAAGCTGCAGGTTAAAGAGAAAGAAATCAAATTTTCCGAAAGCTAAACTATAAATAATTCTGAACTTTGGCATATCAAAGTCAAATCGACATATATTTAAAAGTAGCCAAACTATATTCCTTTCAATTTGAGTAAACGTTATGAACGTATGACAGGCAGTGAAATTGTGGTTTTTAAGAATTAGCTTTTACTTCCTTCCAGAAGAATGAGACATAATCTGAACGGTTTTAAATGATAACTCTCGGAATTAGCAGGAAGTATATTAATATGTGATATTTAATATTCAAAACAAGAAAATTCTTTTTATACAAGCGTACAGAATTGCTTTAATAACATAAGAATACTATTTAAATCTGTAGCTACTTAGAATTACATCTTCATTGCAGCTAAGAAATTCGATTCCTTTTAATTGCAATTATTATAATTATGTTTTACTTCCTTCTATGATGTTGTAAGACCCACAGGTTTATCTTTTAATGTAAAAGCTCAAATACATATAGAAACCACGCAGGAGGAGGGTAAAAAGAACACTTTATTAATTCTTTTAAAATTCACAATGCATCGACTTGACGTTAACATACTACGCCTCACTCGGGAGGTAACTCAAATAACAAGAACTACACTAAAAATTCGAAGATAGTAATAAGTAGCTGAAAACTTTTCGACAGGGCTCACAATATCCTGTTTCCTAAAACAGCGTACTACAGGGCTCAGATAATCCTGTTTCCTAAAACTGCGTCAAAAATCTAGTCGCAGCAAAGTAATAGCTCTTACGCCACCTTAACCAGCAATAAATGCGAAACAGAAACTCATGCTACAAAAAGTACAGTATTCGCCAAAAGTTTCTAACTTTCCCTTCTAGAATTCGGCATTTAAACCTTTTTTTCCTCAAGACCGAACTTGCATTACTTCACGCGAGCTACCAAATTTAAATATTCTGACATTGAAAATTAGTGGAAATGAAGGCTTATAGGAAAGTAAGCATAAACTAACTATCTGTATACCTGCTCCGTCAACTTAATGACACTACAGGGACTGATACACAGTATCAGTCAGCCACTCTTGAAGGATGGAATGACACGCTGCCGAGTCCCGGAGTCCCACACCTCCGAGATCCTTAGCTATTTAGACTCTTTCCTGATATCCACCGCTAAACTGGCCAGCCAAGACCCAGTGGCCAAATCCCAGTGGTCAGAGACCACGGCGGCGTGGGTTTGAGAACTTGGAGCTTTGACTGGCCGTTGATTGATGCTACCTGCCAGTACTACGCGGGCAGCCCCTCCCTTCAGGCTTCACACAGAATACCGAGAACAGCGTGGACCGGACACTCAATGGCCCGGGCTCTATTCGGCTACTGATACCCTAGTTACCGGGGACTTACGCCACCCGGACCGTGAAAAGTGGAGAAGAACCCCACCCCACGGACCATCGGGAACCACCAAGCTCATGAATTTTATACCCCCGTGGCCGAGACTGCCTAGGTACAGATCCTAGCCAGTAGCTTCGTATAGTACTCTACGTCGACCCCCGGGGGGAAGTAAGCATAAAATTAAATTTAATGCGTTAGTTAAAATAAATATAAATCCCTACAAAGTAAAGGAATTATTGCAACCGCGAAAAATTTCGAATATCATATTTTAACAGAAATATCTATTTTGACTTTCTGGAATCGATTTGTGCTATTTCTTTGCATGACGGCTATGGGTAAGGACAGAAACTGTGCTTTCCCAAAAGGATTGCAAAACGGATTTAAAGTGGATTCAAAAGAGTTTTTTTTTTTTTTTTTTTATGTATGTATATATGTATCATCTCGCATAACTCAAAAAGAAATTAGCCATAGAACGGTGAAATTTTGTATATGAGACTGTTATAACATCTAGCTGTGTACCTCTTTTTTTACTTGGAATCGGCAGAACCAAGTATATATACAGATAATGAAGCAAACTTAGGTGTAATGATGCTGTAGAAATATTGATGGCACAGGACGTTGATCCATAATGAACAGCAAACTGGGCAACTGAGGCAGATTAAATATTCGCCATTATTTTAAAAACGCGTTATGACCACAAAAAACTTGGCATACATTTCGTGCCGATTTCTAAACGTTTACATTTTCAATAGCTCTGCAGCAAGAAGAGAGCACCTAGGCCGAAGTGTAGAAGGCAAGTGACTTCAGGGAGTTTTAAGCAGAAAGACTCTGGGACTTAAATAATGAAAAATAGTAAAAATTAAATTAATTAAAAAGTAATAATAAAGTAATAAAATTTGCATTTATTTTAAAAATCTTATATTCAAAATTATACTTTACGATTATTTAATTAATTGTGTTGGTCAAATTTTGTGATTTACATTTCTCTTCGTTTGGTACTGTTAACGGCTTTGATTTAAAATTCGCCTTTAATTACCTTAATGCCTTTTCTTTTATTCGCCTTTAATTGCTTTAACGCCTTTTCTCTAAAAATGGTTCTGGGTCACTACGCCTTTTTTTTCTCCTTGAAGGGATGGGAATAGGTAAGAAAGATATTTGTAAATTGTAGCTATAAATTATAATTTAAATTAGCAATAGCTCTTTTTAATGATTAAAGTTTCTATGCTTATTTCCACTCACTATTTTGAAAATAGTAATATTTTTCGGCTCTGAGGCATTTCGAAACTAATCCATGTCATATGAGGCTTGCACAAACTGATGATGTAAATGGAACTAAAACAACCAATAATAATTGTGCAGCAATATTATTATGCAATCAAATGCTTTGAGAACCGAAGCTAACTGTTTCTGAATTAAGATTTCATCCTGAACAGAAGTCACTTGCTTTCCATGCTTCGACCTAACTGGAATTTCTGCTTGCTGCCATCTTCTTATTGCAAAACTGTCAAAAATATAAACGTTTCGAAATAGGCACGAGTAGTGTGCCAATTTGTTGTGGCCGCAACATGTTGTTTAAAGTAAAGACGAATATTTAATCGTCCCCGGTTACCCAGTTTGTTCTTAATTATGGATAAAAATTCTGTGCAATCATTATTTCTACAACATCATTGCATCAAAATTTGCTTCTTGACAATGAGAGTCTACTCTCATTACATGATGAGTCTGAATAGGTCGTAGAACGGTGGCTGCTCTAGTACAACATCCAGACTAGTACCTAAGCCGTCTACAGACGATTTGGCGCTTGCACATCTCACATGCACAGTATGGATTTTGAAGTGGGGAACATACATGCAGGTGAACTCGACATCTAGGGATTTCTAGACAGGCGAAACACATCTAGGCGACTAAAGCATTTAATTTAGATATTGGTGGAGTTACATTAGCACTATTTATAAATGAAAAAGTAGTGATAATTTAGAGTTTACATTTTCGCTTCCTCGTTGTTACGCCTTAGTCGAAGTGCACACACACCTCTTATTTCCCATCATCCTTCTGTCTGCGTAAAATATCTGTCATGGATGCTTTCAAGTGTTCCTGCACGGCAAGGGAAAACTCAAAATACAAGGTCAGGCGAAAGATTTCTGAAGTGGTTGGTAGCGGGGAAAGTGGAGTGAGAGATTCTCGGACCGTTCCCTAGGATGTTCCATAACAGCTAGTGAAGCGGGCTACACATGTATTACCAATGGTTAATAACTGTCATCCCGTCCCATTTATGCCTATATCAGTCATTCTAAGAAGCAAAATCGTTCCAGAGCAATAGGTATTCGGGGTAAATGAAGGAGGGTGTTTTGGAGGAAAAATCTTTTGTTAGTTACTAGAAGGTCTGAAGTTAGGCAAACTGAAATACATAGTAAAACCATTCGCTGAAAGATGCCGAATTTAATAAAATTAAGACAAAATGAAAGAAAAAGTGTTTTCTTTTCTAAGCACACATTATTAGAATACCTCTGGATTTGATAAATGAATAAAATGCAAGTAGACCCTCAGCGAAGCCTATTATTTCTTAGAGTCCTTTCAGTAAATGCCCTGGGTCTTCTGCCGTGTTTGGCGACAGTAAAGAATTACGCCAGTTTTACTTTCTCTCTGGGAAACGAAGGAAAAAGATTGCATAATTTAAATTTGCTCCGTTGTGCGAACTGATTTGCAGATAGTGGTCTGGCATACTCTTTGACAAAGGTAAAATCATATGAGGCGTCGTTGAGTCAAAATTTAGTTTCAATTAATAAATAAATCAAGAGATAATTGCGGAATATGATTGAGAAATATATGCCTCATTCTATATTTATTTTAAGACTACTCTGATTTTAAGATTTGCTGATTCTGGGAGTGAAGCGATGCGCAGAGAAATGGGCGAGTCAGCCCATTTTTAAAAAAACTCTTTCCTCTGTAATCTTCGTTCACACTGGATTTGATGGCCCAGACCTCCACTGAGTCAAGTGAAAAATAAGGAAAAAATCGAATATAAAAGAGACGCCATTGAAAATGATGTAATGTTATTTAAGAAGGGACTGATATTTAGGAGTTGCTATTTCTGATGATTACGGATATGCTGAGAGGAATTATAGAGTGCTGATTTTTAAAAAGACACCGCACCCTTTGGGATCTTCGCTTATGCCAGCTTCGATGGTTCAGTTCGCCTTTGTGTCAAGCGAGTTAATGGTGCAACCATGACATCTTCGGCCATTAACGAACTTGCACCTTGAATACGGGGATTCGGAATGACATTTCAATCGGCACAGGTCATGAACGGTTAGTTCGTTCACTATAGTGAACGGTGATATTTCTTGTGTGTTTCATTCGAATGATGAAATGAACCTTTCTCCACATACAAGGCCACACCGAACTCTTATTAAGAGTGCAACACCAATAAATAGAAGCCTGCAGGTTTATTTTACATGGACTATAGGACCTGTGTGATAAGGTGGTGAATTATAATACTGTTATCTTTTCGCGAGGGTTTCTTCAGTACCCCGGAACTCCCGAAAATGGAAAATGCAGGTACGATTTTCTCCTTCTAGATACTCAGCGAATTAATTTTTGGAACCTTTAACATTATAACTGTATATTTGAAATAAAGTCCATCTAGACCGTTGTTTACAAATGTGTTCAGTTCCAAGATTAAGTTTAAACTCATGTGAAAGGACGCATAGAGGTTTTTTGTCTAGGATGAATCATTTTCGAAAGCAGTGCTACCTCTTTCAGGCCAGAAGAGAAATCCCGTCAAAGGGGTTTAATAAAAATATCAGATGAACAGAGATTTTGTTCTTAAATTTAAGCCAAAGAGAAACACAAACACCTGCCATCCAGTTCATATCTCTAGGTAGCTGTTTTAACGTGTGAAGTGATTCAAATTTGACAGCCAGTTTATTACAGTCTCAAACTAAATATTGTTTCTATGGAAGGACTGTCAGAAAGCCAAACAAGGCGCATCTTTCGAAATTAAATACTCAAACAGTGCTCGTTATCATTCTGTGCCAGTAAGAGAACTTCTATACATTCACTACCAAAACACAGTGACAAGGATACAAAACAGCATTTCTTTCACTACTTGCAGCCATTATGCATGTAAGATAAAAGTATCTGATTGTAAAGAATTTCCCCCACAAAACGTTCTTATTAAAGTTATGAAAAAAACATGAAAGTATTTACCACTCAAATCTATGGTTTCTGCCAATGTTTCGGTAGATTTTCGAAGCCTTCGGCCCAGAAACTTGGTGACCACTATTCCAAAATAGATTAACTTCATTTCGAAAGTCCTGTGCAGAATAGAAGGTAGCACCAGCAAGATATAGCTGCAGGTGTGAAAAAAATATGGAGGACCGAAGGAGCGATATCGCGAGTGGCAAAAGATCCCATTCGTCTCCATACAGAGCAGCCTGTGAATGCAAACACTTGTGGTCTTGCATTATCTTGACGGAACATTAACGTTTTGTTCCGGAAATCAGTTTGACGCTTTTCTTCTATAGGAGAGTCAACACGGACTAGCATCTCGCTGTACACCTTACTGTTGAGGGTTTTACCTTTTCCCATATACTCTTTGTAGACAATACCACAACAATAGCGCTAGATACAAAGCACGATCTTTTTGTTAGTCAAATTGCGCTTTGCGACTCTACCGTCGGGCACACCAGCAGCTGACCAACCTCCTTTTTGGCCTGTGTTGTTGAAGTAAATCCACTTTTAATCACAAGTGATGTTCCGGTCCAGAAATTTGTCCTTGCATTGATATTCGAGCAAGTTATTGCAAGTTTGAAGACGTGTGTCCGTATCTGTTTGAATCAGCTCATGCGGGCACTCAGCGATTGAACATGTACATCAAGTTTATGAGATGCTTAGCACGACTAATGGGCATGGCACTAACTTCTAACTCCTTAGCAAGCTCTCGAGCGGTTGCATCTAATATTCCTCCCAGGCGGGCCTTATCAAGATCAGGAGGCCGGCCAGAGCGATCTGCTTCTTGAATGTCCTAGTCCTTGTTTCTGAACTTTCAGTACCAAACCTTCACAGTGTCATATGATACAACATTAGTAACTAAAGCTGTACACATGGTTTGGGGATATTCTGTAGTTATCGTTTTGCAAACGAACTGGAAGTAAATGATGGTTCTAATCTGGTAGCGTGATAGTTCCATTTTAGACGCCTTGTACTTAATGATAATGATATTTACACAGTGTTATAAGGCAAGTCTCTATCTTTCAAATGCCAAAAATTGTTTGACAAAATATGATTAAACATGCCAACGCGAATTGTTTGCCCAGACGATATTTGCAGTGGTGGGAAACTTTCGTTAAAACCTGATATGTAAATAGCCTCAGCATTCCCCATTCTTTACTTGGTTACTTCCTTCCTAAAAATATTCTAAAAGTAGTAATAACTTTTCTGGACTGCGCCATTTCTAGATTAATCTTATGTCGCATGGCTTGCATAAGGCTAATGACGGTAGCTAATTCGAAACTTGAACTGAAAATTTCGAAACCTTCTTAACCTAAACCAAAACCTTTTTAGTCCATATTATTATTATTGTAAGGCAGTGTAGAATTTTATTTACAGAATTTAAAAGACGGTTTCCTGAGTATATAAGTTAAGTGTCTTAAATTTTAATTCTTGTATATTTTGTTTATTTCAATTAACTAATTTGAAGATTTTTTATGGCCATAAATTATAAATGCTAACTTTGATGACTATATAATACGAAGAGCCAGTTACCTTTTTTAAGGAACGGAAGTTTTTAAGTTCTGTTATATTCAAGCATCCCCCAGCCATCAACAGTTCGTTATGTGATTTGCATTGTAGACGACCTGCCCATTTTTTAAGATTTATTTTATTATTGTGCTGAAATTTGTTACTTTTCTATGTTTACAAATTGCATGCTACATTGCCTTACAATAAACAAAATGTAAATTATTTTATAAATGTTAAATATTCATTCTAATACAAATTTCATAAATATGTAAAACAAAATTTTGGTTTTATATTGACAAAACTATTTTTTATGAAAGTCTTCCGAGCTAGGGATTACAAAAGATTGTTATAATGATTGTGATATTTAAGATTTTAGAGAACTGTGAACTTTTATATTTATTTCTTGAAAGAATGAGGACATTCCATGTAGTAATGAAAGTTTTATGATTTTTTCTTCAATTTTATTTTCCTTTCTTCGCTATTAATGCTTTCTTCTGAAAAGTCTTTTCTGTCGCCAAGCTCTTTCTCTTTTAAAGGGGAGATAATGTAAAATAATATATATATATATAGAGAGAGAGAGACTTTATAATTAAATTTAGTTATAGCCTCTTAATAATTCATTTTTAATTTGGGTATTTCATCTCTGTATTCTAAATGTAGTAATGACTTTTCTGGACTGCAGCATTTCTAGATTAATCTACGTAAGATAATTCGAAACTTGAACTCAGTATTTTAAGAACTGAAACCTTTCTAACTTAAACCCAAATTTACTTTTGGTGACCTCAAATACTGGATAAGTGCTCGCTTTTGCTTCTTCATCCGTGCCGCTTGGACGCTGTTTCATTCTGCTCTCTTGCCATCGCAACAATATAAAAATTGCAAATATTCCGAAAGTAGGCACGGTCAGAGTGCCAAGCGAATTGTGACCACAAATGTCAATTGAAATAAAAATGAATATTTAATCTTACTCAGCTGCCAAGTTTCCTATTCATTACGGATCCAACATTTTAGAATTCTACGCAATCAGAATTCTTCCTTTTCAATATGGATCTACATTTTAAGCTATCTGCGTACTATCGCATTCGACATTGTAACATCTCTTCTCTTTTTCATCACATGCATGTACCTTGCGCTATTGCTGTCAAATAAATAAAATAAAGATTTGACCCCAACAAACTCATAATATTTAAAACTCATGAATTTGATATACAGCTTTATATTACTCCTTTTTTTAAATTGTTTTCTAATCTAGTTATTGATAAATATTCCCAGAATCAACGCAGGTATGAATAATTTCAAAAGTACAAAAATATTTAAGTGAAGTTTTGGGGTTCTTATTATTACCATTATTCGTGGAATTTTCGAATGCACATTACCGTCCTAAGGCACTATTTTAAACTTATCAAATCAGATTTAAGAAAAGGGAATATTCGTAACAGCCTCTATATCTCTGACATGAAACTTTTCAAGATTGCTCTTCTTTCTCTAAGGAAGAACTAATAGTATTTCTTAGACCAACCCCTTTCAGCCAAATAGAGTTGCTGAATAAATTAATCACGAGAAAAGAGTTCCCAAGAATTCGACCATTTCCCCATCCGTTCTATCACTCAACAGGGTGATGAATATTTCATTCCTTTCGGTTTCGTGTCTCATGGAATCAGAAATTCCGGTGTCCAGTTCTAGATACAAGACTTTCAAGTTCCGTTTATTGACATAAGTAAAGATATAAATTCAAGAATCTTTAGTTGATTTTAAAACTGGGCTGCATCATATGATTCGCCAAAGTGCATTATTATTTATTTTTTATTGTGCTTTGAATTTTTGGAATATACTAAAATTTTTCATCCGCTATATAGTGCTTAGATAAAGAAGACGGAAATTTAAATTTATTCTAATTTAAAAAAAATCTGAAAGGTTTCAGATTTTAAATAACGTTCAAAGGCGCGTTTTTTTAGCATTTTCTGTGTTACCTTTATTGTTATATCATGTTCTTCGCACTTAAACTATAAAATTCAGTTGAAGAGGAACATCGCAAAATAATTTTAAAATAGGCATATCTTTAGAATTTCCGATAAACAGTTCTGCGCGCTGTAGATAAAAAGTTCTTTTTCCCCGTAGAGTGTTGTCATTTTTCGCTTTGAAATCCTTGAGTTTGATAATCAAAAATTCGTTAAAATTTTACAAAATATTGTTACGGATTTCACATTTATTTGGCTATTTATTTAGAATTGTAATTAAAATTCCTTTTTATTTCCCCGTGCAACGCAGACGATTTTTGAAGAGAAAGCTACGTCGAAAAAAAATAACAATAAAAAAGAGCGCGTGCATTTAATGCTTAATAAATAAATATCTCGTAATTACTGTTGCCATCCAGAAAAATCTAGAGAAATCGTGATTGTTCTACTGATAATTAAAAAGCTTAGAAAATCGTGATTGTTCTACTGATAGTTAAAAAGTTTCTAAAAGCCGAGTTGAAACAGCTCATCTCAGTAGTTGTTGTTGTTGCTGTTATACTTGTAGCTGTAAAAAGCAAACTGCTTGTTTGTTTACTTAATGGTGTATTGATTGTAGCGATTTCACTGTGAGATAGAATTATTTTATCCGTTTTGAACTGAGTTTTTGCTAAACGTTTCAGATATTGTGATATTGTGCGAAGATCTGTGAAGAACTATTTCAGCATTTTAATTTATTTCTTGTGGAAAGAATAAATTTTTGTTAACTTTTTAACGACTTGTGCATTCAATATATAACGAACCCGTACGCACGTAACAATATGAAATCGATAATAAAACAAATTCTAGATTTCAAATTTGGGCTTCCAGATGCCCGTATTCGGAGGAAAAGTTCAATATTCCAAAATTGGATGGTTCTAAGGTACCGTTGTTTTATCACAAAGCGAGAAACATATATACATTTATGCAGATTCTTCATTATTTAATTTCTTTAAATATAATACAATACGATAATATTTGGTGGCAACAATTTGAAAAGTGAAACAACGCTTTTAGTGAATCAACACAAAATGAAAAAAACGAAATTAATAATCGTTCTGGGCAAATTGCCCCTTTGGACTAATAAATAGGGTAGAAGTTGGTGATAAAAAATATACATGTTTTATATTTGATTACAGTTTTGGAAATATCGCCATTTATGTTATTAAATAAACTAACAAAAAATTAACCTGATCTTAAAACCCAATGAAGAAGTTTATCGACTAAACTAGAAAAATGCGTACGCAGTTTTATAATAGAATTTCTTAAAATTATATCGTCATAGGAATAAGAACTTTTTCGGAATTGCGAAAGCTTTCTTCATAAGTAATTATATTTTTTAAGTATTTAATGAATTAATAAAGCTTCTTCGGAATTCAGCAATTTGCCATCCAGTCAAACATTTCCTACAAAACGGATCTGCATTCTGCCAATTTGTGAACTTTTCTCTGAAACTCGAAAATGTTGCATGAGTTATTATTTTTAAATCGTAAACTGCTTTATGTGGCTAAACTCTACTTTAAAGTAAAGTAGAAATATTACTGAAGAAGATTTGCTTTATCATATGCCAGTTAAACTTATTTTTATTTAAAGTTACATTAATAATTAGAATATAAATAAATTATTTAAAATTATAGCATTATAATGTAATTTAAGATTATGTTATAAATTTATCGTTTGCTCTTGAAATATCATCTGCGTCATTAAAATGCACAAATGATGTCAATGATGAGTCTTTAATTGGTAACTGGCTTTAATTTCTTAATATTTAGCCATTGTTAGAACATTTGCAAGATGAATTTTACTTGAATCATAGACCATTCTACATGCGTCACATTTTTAGATTATAGGGATACGATTATTGTTCTTCACTAACCAGTTATTTTATGTTTTGAATCTTTACTGACAATTCTTATTTCCGTTTCCCTAACAGACTGTAAATGAAGGAGAAAGAGTTAGTATTTAAAGGAAGATTTCGGGATATTAATTAAGAGCGTGCTCAACTTCTTGAGGTCATGCTGCTAGGTTAACTAGTTCAGATAAGACTGTATTAGTCGGTCTTGCATTTTAGTTGTCTATATTTAAATTGCTACTCTGGTAGGAAGTTTTGAGCCAACTTCGCGTTAAATCTTTTGTATCTAGTAAGTTTTAAATTTGAAATTTGAAATTACTGTATCTTTAAGTTATCTCGCCACAAGTAGCTGGCGGAGTTTGTAAGCACAAGTCGTGCATTTATTTTCAAAGTTCAGATTTAATAAAAGGTATATTTTGAAACCTTTCAAGACTTTATAGTTCTGATCAGATATAGCGATAATTCGCTTAAGATCTGTTAGGAGTTCTATACTAGTTCATGCTACAAAAACAAATCTGACGTCATAAGATTAAACACAGTATACATATAGATATTTGTTGTCAAGAAGCATGACCCACAACATGTGGTCATGCTTCTTGACAACACATCAAGGAATTCTCCTATTTGCTTTTGTGATGGATCCTTTGCAAATACATCTGCAATACATATGCAGCATTGTTACTGACTTCCCAATGTAGTTTTTATAAATGTTTTGCATGCTTTTTGAAGTGTTGATTAATTTCGAAAGCAGTTTTGTAGTTGCTGATTGGATTACAAGATGATAAAATCGTCACTTGCTTTATAAAGAAAACCTTTCATCCATTTGGAACCGTCCGTGAATGTTGTAGTTATGTTATTAACGGACTCAGCTTTTTCTTGTTGAGATTTTATCTTTTTACGCGAGATAGCAGGATGTCTGCTTTGGGGGACGCCATTCGTATTTTTCAGTTTTATAAAGATTGTCATTAAAAGAAATGCTGTGCTTAAACTCCATGACTGTTGTATAAACAGACTCATCTATTGCTTATAGATGTAAAGAAATTGTTTCGGTTAGTATGAAAAGCGCAGTAATTGAATTTGTATGAAATCCACGTGCTATGAATAAAGTAAGTTGTGCTTGAATCGAATGCGCTTGAATAAAAATGTGCTTTTTGCGTTGGACGGACCAAATGGTGATGCAGTTAGTCATAATTTTGTTTATTACGGTATTATATAAAATTTTGGTTATGTGGAGATTTAGGCCCCAGTTGTACCATGAATTCGGTCCATTAGGTTCACTCTTATTTGGAGCGTACGTGATTTAATACTCTTGAGATGATGGGTAAAAATATGCTTTGGTCAATATATGCGTTTTATCATTTTTAATTCTTCTATCGTCGATTTTCAGATACAGTTATTTGGTAACAGTCTGGCCTGGTTTGTATATGGCAAGAGACTTTGGTAGAGATATTTTTATCTTGTCATTTTCATATATATATATATTTGGATATCCAATTCGCAGTTTTCTTGAACTATTATTTGTGAGTGGCCGTTCACAACAAATGCGACTCGTTTGGAAACGCACTGAGTTTTGACTGGGACGGCTAGTCTTGATTAATTATTTCGTTGAAGGCAATGTTCTAGAGGTGTGCATTCATACACGGCCCCTGGGGACATCTATGTGTTTATTTCCGGAAGATGAAGTTATTATATAAAATAATGCTACTGTGATTGTTTGAGAAGTCATATATGCTGAAAAGATTGTTTGGAAACTCTTGTTACGCAAGAATAAAAGAGAGAATAAAGAGGAGAGAATAAAAGGCTACCACAGTAAATCGAAAGCTTGGTAGAGGTCTACACTAAATATTGCGGAGAGAAGCTGATGTTTTTGTGGTGGTAAATGTGATTGCCGACTGCTTGAATCGAGTGGATGGCTAAAGATTGCTGTTTGAAGACGTATTCGTTATTGCTAATGAACCCTTTATCATTGAAGTTAAATCGTAGAGCTCTAATGGTGCCTCTTTCCTTAGGAAAAGGAAATGTTGAACTAGGCAGCATGAATTATGGTTATCAGGCGATTTATATTTCTTCAGAAACCATATTATCTACCCTGTTTTTTGGCATCCTGAGAACATTTTGAGCTCGGAGCATTTATTGCAGAACTTGGCGATTATAAGGGGACTACTGCTACTACGGATTACTTAAATAACTTGATGTCACCGCAAATTTTATTTTCTCTTGTTTTATTTCTTTTGTTCATTATCGTTTAGTAATACTAAAGACATGTATGGCATTTAAGATTGCTGCTGTTGCGTCTTCATTGCAGTTGTTACTGGTGCTCTGAGAAGAGGAGTTACATTGGTCTGAATGTTTAGTTTATAATAATTCCGTTTAGCGGACCGTATATGTTTTGATTGTTCTTGCAGTATTCGTGCAGTATTTTATACTTTGCTTCAATGGTTAGTGTCATGATCCTTGACCAATTCATCTCTTCGGGTTCGTTTTCATCCACTTATGAATGTTATTCGTCGACTCTATTCGCAGAAATAAAATTGGCACACTTATGCAGGTTTGACGATAACATGAACTATATTTTATTGAAATATATAGATATTCTTTTCACAAAGTATTTTTTTTTTCACAATTACATTAAAAACGCACAACTATTACATTTCACCTTTCAGTTTTTAATAGTAACACATCAACTTCAAACTTTGGAATACAAAAATAATAATTCAAAAATGTTTTTCACGAGCCTCCGTCTTTCTCGCATCAAGCACGTTTTCTTCTTCTCGTAGCCAGATTTTGCTTTCTCTCCGCTTTTCAGATAGACAGTTTTTTTTTCACACGAGCAGGCCGTTGGCTTAACTGTTCTTTCATCAGGGCTTGGTTGGTAGCTTCCTCTTACCGAGCATGTGCATGACACGCCCCTGCCCAGAATGAAATTTGTCCTTTCTTTAGGACGTATTTCATTAATCAATATCCAAGCAAATTTTCTGTACACTACTTTTACACAATACAAATCTCGTACAATATTAAATAAAACAAAACAGAACAAACAATATAAGATACAATCATACAGAAAGCAAAGAAAAAAAACAAATTATATTACTCATATTATATCTGATCCAGACGTGAGAGAGCATCAGCACTTTGGTGCTGCATCCCTGGTCTATGACTAATTCCCAAGTTCCATTTCTGTAATGCCAAAGCCCACCTCGTCAATTTTGGACTTCGAGGAGTAGTTTCGTTCAAATATCTGAGAGGATTGTGATCCGTTATAATTTCTACCTGAGCCCCATATATCCATTTATCAACTTTATTCAGGCCAAATAAGACTTCCCAAGCTTCCTTCTCAATGCTTGCCCAATTTTTCTGAGTTTGAGAAAGCTTTTGGCTTGCAAATGCAATAGGACAATAGTTACCACTCTCGTCTCTCTGGGTTAAACAGCAGCCTACCGCCAAATTGGATGCATCACAATGGATCTGAAATGGCTTTCCAATATTTGGTGTGGCCAGAGATGTCGCTTGGCACAAAGTATCCTTTAATTTGTTAAAAGCATTCTGTTCCAACTCCCCCCATTGAACAATATTGGCATGCCTCTTCTTAGTCAACTCTGTCAACGGTGCCGATATTTCTGCATAATTAGGAATATAAGATCGATAAAATCCCATTAATCCTAAAACCGATCTCACATCTTTTTTTGTGACTGGCCTGACGAGTTTTCTAATTGCTTTGACCCTTTCTTCATCAGGACCATGCTTGCCTCCTCCAATTATATGCCCCAAATATTTGATTTTTTTAGCTGCAAAAGCACATTTGTCCAAACGTACAGAAAATCCTAATTTTTCTAAGGTGTCCAGGACCAGAGAAATGTGTTTCAAGTGTTCCTCAAATGTTTTCGAGAAAATCACCACATCATCTATATATGCGTGAGCATAATCGCTATGACTCTGAAAAGCACGATTCATTTCTCTCTGGAATGTCCCCGAGGCTCCTGATAAACCGAAAGGCATTCTTCTCCACTGGTACACTCCATTAGATGTCGCAAATGCAGTCAGGGGTTTGCTCCTTTCATCCATTCGGATTTGCCAATACCCTTTTCGAAGGTCGATGCTTGTCAGCCAGTTAGCTGCACCCGCCACAAAAACCAACTCCTGCATGTCCTTCATGGGAAATGTTGGAGTTTTTGTAACAGCATTCAATGATCTAAAATCTATACACATTCTAACTCTAGCATCCTTTTTCACCACACAAACTATAGGATGAGCAATTTCTGACTCAGAAGGTTCAATTAATCCTAATTCTAGTAACTCACGTATCTGCCCATCTACTGCTTTGCGATATGCCATAGGTATTCCATAGCAGTGGGGTTTCTTCCTAATAGCAGTAGGAATAAGTTCAATCTTGTGTGTACCCACTCGGGCTGGTTGCACTGGACGTGTAAATAATGTTTGGTATCTCCACATTAGCCCTAAAAGTCTACTCCTTTGGACCGAATCTAAATTAGACATTTCTAATCCTTCCAGAGATTCAGAAAAAGTTTTTCCTCCCTTGTTGACAGGTGTAGATTCAATTTCGCCAAACTCTTCTTCTCCCTCCAAGATAACATTTACTGCTTGAGATCTAACTACATAAAGTCTAATCTTATTCTGATGAACATGCCTTTTGGTTCCATCGGGCATTCGTACTACAAAAGAGTGAGGACTTTTCTGTTCCAATATATTTGCAGGACCCTGCCATCTAGCGTAAAGCTTATTATTAGAATCGGGAATCAAGACTATCACCTTATCTCCCACCTTAAACGTTTTTACGGTAGATCTTAAATTATGATAGTGTGCTGTCCTCTCTTGTTGAATTTCAGCTGTGAGCTTTGCCTGCTCCGCTGCCTTCTCAAACCTAGCCTTTAGATTTTGTAAATATGTATAAACAGGAGTTGCATCTAATTGTAAATTTTCATGTTTTCCTGTCCATGATGATTTTAATATCGACAAAGGTCCTTGAGGTGTCCTGCCGTACATTAGTTGAAATGGAGCCACCCCAGTTGTTGAGTTGGGTACTTCTCTATAGGCCCACAACACATAAGGAATTTGCAAATGCCACCCCCTACCTTCTTCTCTGATGACATGATGCAACATTCTTTTTAAAGTACCATTAAATCGTTCAACTAATCCATTAGATTGAGGATACCCAGGGGTCGAAAACTTAGGACTGGCCCCTATTCGTCTCTCAAATTCTTGAGTCAAATCTGCTTTAAAGTTTGTTCCATTGTCACATGCAATTACATTTGGAATACCCGTTCTTGAAAAAATATGTAATAACTCCTCACAAGTCGACTTGGCAGAGAGGCTAGTTAGGGGTATTGCTTCTGCCCATCTGGTATGCTGATCAACTAAGCATAATATATACTTATGCCCCTTAGAGCTGGGAGGATCAATCGGACCTATCACATCAATGTTTACAATTTGGAAGGGCAGATCTGGCCTCGTTACTGGGGTGATTGGTGTCCTATCAACAGTTTTAATTGGTCTAGTCAACTGGCACTCTTTACACGCCTCGCAAAATTTCTGGACGTCTAACCTCAGACCTTCCCAATAGAAAGAGTATCTAATTCTCTCCACAGTCTTCTTTACCCCCATGTGGCCACTAAACACCGAGCAATGTGCTAACTGCAAGACTTCCTCCCTTCGACTCTTAGGTACAACTAATTGTCCCACGCTTTCCCCAAGAATTTTGTCCTTATGAAAGAGAAAGTTATCCACTGTATAATAATTCCCCTTTCCTTTTTGAGCATTCTCCCATGCTCCTGCCAGAGATTCACAAGTCTCCTGCTCTCTTCTAAAAATATCCGCTGTACATAGTCTTCCTGACTGAGGTTCTTGGCTTTCACTTGATTCCACCTTTTCTTTCTCATCGAGATTCCTTCCCACACTAGTGTTTCTTTCTAGTTTCCCTGTGTTTACCTTCACAGACTTTTCATTTCTCCTAACCTCTGGGATGTTTGTGGTTTCTTCAGGTAAGTTCTCTACCACCTCACCTGTGTCATGTAACTGACCCCCTAACATGGTGAATACTTCCGGAGGAAGCAACACATCCTCTGCTAGAGATTCTGCAACTGCACACAAAATCTCTTGATGTGTGACACTGGAACTTTCTCCTACAGTGATACCCAGTGGAATGTTTACCAAAGGGCATTTAACAGCTGGACCAAATATACCCTTCAAATATATGCTCGATCCTTCCTCCAGTTGGAGATTTTTGGTTAACTCCTTTTTAACCACCGTAATTTCTGTTCCTGAATCAACGAGGGCCTCCCCTATTGTTCCATTCACACTAATAGGAACCCTTTTCAACTTACACAGCTTATAGTTGTTTACATTCCCTGGCTTCCCCAAAGGATCCACACGAGCTACCACAACTTTGTCCGCTAGGATATCATTATCCTGACCTTTTTTTACCCAGTTTACCCTAGCTTTATCCTTTTCCTCATTTCGGTTATACTGCCTAGAACCTTTAATCTGAGGACAGTTCCTTTTAAAATGCGAAGCTGAACCACATACAAAACATGTTAAACCTTTAACATTCCCTGTGTTTTTCCCTATGGTTTCTGACTCATGCCGACCGCTTCGTCTCTCTTCGACCTTAGGTTTCTCACCTATTACCTCATTTAGCATCTTAGTTTCACAAGCTTCCCTACGTACGTTGTAGGACTTCCCTTTAGCCGCAAAGAATATGTCACACTCCTTTCCAAGCTCTCTTGGCTTGAACCACGAGTCTCCCTGCCTTATACCTATGTGTACTGCAGTTTCTGTATCAAGGGTCTGGTAGATTTTGTCCGCTACCACCAACTGATTAAGACCTTCAAAGTCTGTCACCCCCCTTGATTTCACATAATTTTCCCACATGGCAGTAACTCTAGTAGAAAACTGGACAAAGGTCTCTTCTGAACTTCGTCTTGCTTTCCTGAAATTCTCCAGGCATACCTGAGGTGACGGTTTGAATTCTTTCAACACAGTTTCCTTTATTACTTCATAATTCCCATACTTATCCTCCCTTATCAATGTTAATAAATTTGCCGCTTTATCTCCCAAAAGGTAAATCAAAATTTTGGCCTTATACTCATCAGGGACACTTTCATTGATATAAGCTCTTTCTAAACTGGAGAAGAAATAGTCCCAGCCATCTGCTCTACTTGGAACCTTTACTGTCAATAACCTGATTGTTCTCGTTAACTCTTCTACTGATCTTTCCTTCCCATTCTCCCCCCGTTCGGGTGTGGTACTCCTATTCAAGTAACGATCCTGACAATCTACCTTATACTTCTCAATGGCAATCCTCTCCTCTGCCTCTAACTTTAGTTTATATTCCCTTTCTTGTCTGTCGCGTTCTTCTTTTCTTTCTACTCTTTCGCGTTCTTTTTCTCTTTCTTCCCTTTCCTTCTCCTCCTTTGCCTCCCTATCTGTAATGATAACACTCAGAAGGTCCTTTGCTACCTGCTCCTCATAGCTTTCACTAGCAAGAATTTTTTCCCTCAAGTCCAAAATTCTAAATGTAGGCAACACTTCAACACCAAACTCTTGTGCAAGGGCGACTAGATCAGCCTTTCTATGTTTGGTCAAAAATGACATTATGGGACTTTATGTTCAACTTAATTAAAATAACAGAAAATCAAAACTGAATCTCTGTACATAAAATTTTACATCAAGTCTTGAACTTCTAGTGAATCATAAACACCTGGTATCTGCATTAAATATGCACAACATCCAAATATTCAATCAAATAAAATAAAAAAAATTAATGAGTATATATAAGCAATCAAAAATTAATGAATGCATGAGAATTAATGCAATCATATCTCTTAAATAAAACACAAGCATTAGTTAAATTAATACTCATTCACTCATACAATAAAAGATAAATGCACTTTCAAAGTAATTCAAGTATCATATGATAATCACACTGATAATTCCTGTGTTATAAAATACTTCTTTAAGTGCACCGTTACATTAACAGCAAATGTTTCATAAAAAATGATAAATAATACACTTAAACGAGAGAACCTGGAAGAAGATAACTGTTCCACTTAATATGCTTCGCAGCATTCGTAAGGCATTTACTTGAGCTTTTTCCGAGTCGACACATATGCATCCGACCAGCTGCCGCCACTGTCATGATCCTTGACCAATTCATCTCTTCGGGTTCGTTTTATGTTATTCGTCGACTCTATTCGCAGAAATAAAATTGGCACACTTATGCAGGTTTGACGATAACATGAACTATATTTTATTGAAATATATAGATATTCTTTTCACAAAGTATTTTTTTTCACAATTACATTAAAAACGCACAACTATTACATTTCACGTTTCAGTTTTTAATAGTAACACATCAACTTCAAACTTTGGAATACAAAAATAATAATTCAAAAATGTTTTTCACGAGCCTCCGTCTTTCTCGCATCAAGCACGTTTTCTTCTTCTCGTAGCCAGATTTTGCTTTCTCTCCGCTTTTCAGATAGACAGTTTTTTTCCGTTGGCTTAACTGTTCTTTCATCAGGGCTTGGTTGGTAGCTTCCTCTTACCGAGCATGTGCATGACAGTTAGTCTCTTGTATTTTAAAGTTCTTATAAATTTACATCTTTCTGTTTCAAAAGCTACTGATTCATAAAAACAGCTCTGTCACTGAGGGTATATACTCCATCAATATAAAATGTAACATTTAATATGGTCCTGCCTAGCCACAATTCTGATTGTTAAAAAGTTAAATTGTTTTTAATTAATTAAATAAAATAGTTTCGATGCCTTTCCACCCCAAACCGTCTGAAATATTCTATCACGAATTTAATGATGTAGATCAAGATCAGTGCCTTACGTTGATAGAAATTCGAAAACTAAATTAAGATAAAATTCAGTGCGAATCTGCAAAAAGTTATCTTCTTAGTGATCAATAGCTCCATAACTGCTAAAGGTTGTTAAAATTTAGGTAATACCCTGAGAATAACAACTGGATATACCTCTGCACATTGTTCGAGTAAATAAATGAAATTATTTGAAATTAATTTATTAAAGAAAAATTAGCATTTTAGTTACCGAATTTTTACACAATATATAAAACAAAGAATTAATATGTTTAGAACCTTCCAACCGTAATTTCTTTTGCAAAATTCTCTGTCTTATTATGAGTAATTTTCGAATTGGAAGAACAAGTTTAGGTCCAACATTTAAGGAAATAAAGCTTATAGTCAAATAAATTTTACATTGTTTTTCATTAACTATGAGACACGGCTACTTTTGTATCACCATTTATATTTTAAGCAGTGTGTTTAAACGGTTATCCATGCAATAGTTTCGAACAATTTCTGGTATTTTCAGTCTACTTGTTAGCAATGTTTGATTTATACAAGGCATATAAATGATATTGAGAAAAGTTTTAGTTTAGAGCGAAATGTGTTTTCTTATTATTCATGTACATCAAAAATTCATCTACACTATTATAATTCTTCCTCACAACTTTTTTATTTTCGGTTTTTTAGACGAAAGACTCCAGTGGGCAGTCTCAGCGGATGCATTGTCTTCTTCAAACATTAGTTTTTCCCATTTTATTATTTTATCATCTTCAGTGTTTCCGAATTAATTCCTTTAATGCTTGTGAGAATTTGCTCAGGGATGTATTACAAGATGATAGAATACTTACCAACTTTTTGTTAATCCATTTAGTGTGATAACGGTTTTAATACTTCGGAAAAATACATATTATTTATTTATCAAGATAATGCAAGTCTTTTATGATGAAAGCAATTTTTGACTTAAAATTAATTTCGTGTTTTCATTCATGAGATGAATATTTGCACAAATAGAGCCTCAACAATGTGCAGTTGATTTGCCAACTCAATTTCAAAACCAGCTGTGGTAGCAGCAGAGATTTTGAACATTTAAAATCGTATCGAGATGTTGAAATTGTTTCCGGTTATTAATATTCTAAAGCACAAATTTCTTCTTTACTTCAAGTAGGAACCCAATATTTTATATTTAATACCAATTGGTAGAATTACATTGTCAATCATATTTTATGTATTCTTTATATAATTTGAAGACGCAGAAAGTCATTTTAATCTAACTTTTCATTTGCTTGGAGGTTTTTTTCTCTGCTATTTGACAGGCATTAAATGTTTACGATATTACAAGGATGTCTTCTATCGTTCAAGGATCTAGTTCTAGGATTTTGTTTTAAATTTGAAGGAATCTAAAAGAAGGCAGTTTCAATTTGTTCCTTTTCTAGCTAAAAATTATACTAATTAATATGTTAATTTATGTACTAAAAACATAGCTATTAGATTTCCAGGTACTGTTCTGTTGTTTCATTTATGCTGATATGTAACTCGAGATCATGAATATAGTATGAAATAGATTTTTGGGAATAATTATTATTTTTGACTAGTAATAACTGATTGCCATAGTAACAATTTGTTCAAAAATATGCAGCTCATTAGCATAAACGTTTCATATTTATATGAAGAAAAGAAAACTTTCATTCTTCTGTTTTGAAAGCATTACATCTTGGTCGTAATTTGAATGATCAAAGAAAGTTAAGTTCTGCTCCGAATAATTCTCGTCATGTTATAGCCTCTCAACTTCTTATTCTAAACTATAGTGAAATATCCTTTAATGAGCTACATGGCATGAAACTTGTCTACTGTATGTAACATAAGATCAGTACGGTTCTTTATTGTGGTGTGTAGGTGAGTGGAACGGTAAGAAACCTTTGGTGGCTGAGAATATAAATATGACCTCAATGGATAAATATTATTAAAACATTAGGTAACAGTTCTTTCATTCGTATTTTAAACATGAAACTTTACGCGCGTCACGTAAAATGAACAAATACAACAATAGAAAGCAATGTTATTCAACAATAGATATTATATAACAATTATTTTTACCAGCTATACTATTTTATATTCAATATAATAATTATTTTAATGAACACAAATTTAATATCCTAGAGGAAACAATCCAATGAAATTATCATGGGAATGAATTACAGCAGAATCTCTTTCGGCATGTTCTCATGACTGTTTCCTTTAGCTATAATTAACGGAAGATGATGGGCAAATATTGATCTGTTTGAAATGGAAGAAAATATACTTAGAGTTTACTTTGTTGAATAAAGTGAAGAAATTTTTGTTTGGTATGACGCTCTAGAAAACGCATTTCACTCATAAGGTAATTGTTTTAGATGAGTTTGGTAGAAGCAAAATGAAATACGTTGCGTAACAACAATGCCGTGCAATAGATGATTTACTTACCTTCTTTTACGATTCTGATACTTTTTCGAAATTTTAAGGTCAAAATTACTATAATATTAAAAGGAGAAAAAATAATTCGAAAGTTAAATTTATATAAAATACGAACAAATTTAGGTTTAGCTGAAGAAAGAAAGGTATAAGAAATAAATGTTTACAGTTGCTTAGAGCAGAAGATCGTCTTCTCAAATCAAAAGATTTCTTAACAGCTTGGTCAGTGACATGTAGTGAGGGAGTTCTGTCAGTGGCAAATGGTTCTCAAGTAACCGAGTTCCTGATCACGGGCTGACGTTGAGCAAACCTCCCATGATAAGTGCAAAACCTTTCAAAAGACGCCAGCTGTTGTCCAGTAGACAGAAAGATTTAGCTTAAGGGGAACTCGGGGATGTTTCGGATATGCTTCAATATTAAAAATAATATTATTATTTCTTAAAGAAATATTACGGAAGAAAAGGATATTGGATATTTTGATTCAATATGGAGTGAAGTGAAGAATTTACCTAGTTGCCAAGCATCAGAACTTGAGAATAAACACAGTTATTGCCATCAAACAGAACGAATGTGTCGCCCAATAGTGACTAACTAGATTAATTAGATTAATTAAAATATTAAAATATTTAAATTGTGTTATAGCTGTAGAAAGGTATCTGCTTAAAGAATAGGATGCCTTTGTGGGGGAATTATAAAGGGAAACTGGCTCATATCCACGTGCACATTTTGGAAAAATCATGAAACCTCTTAGGTTGCTGTGACCCCCAGGTGTGAAGCCAGTTCTAATAACCAGCGTCAAGCACTATTACCGCTCGGTCGCTGATGGGCTGAAGACGTAACGAATTTTATTCAAAGATAGAAATTTTACTTGCAGCTTTTATCTTTCATTTAGTTGTAGTCGAAAATGATAAGACGATAATAGATTTCAGTTCACTTTACGGTATTTATAGATAGTTAATGTGTGTTGTCCCACATTCTTCATTAACTACGTTTATTTTAATTTTCAATAATAATAACTAAATTATTTACATTTTCCCATATTACATATGTATTCTTTTAATGACGGACACTAGCCATTTTTAGGCTTTCCCCACTACTAAGGCCAGAAGCGGTGGTAATTTTATTATGGAGGCCCCTAATAGGCGATAGGCGGCCACCGTTACCTTCTATGAGGGGACATCCTATGAGGGGACAAGGATTTACATCTGTGCCTTCTCGGGGATGCAAACCCAGGGCTCTCGGTATCGCAGTCGGCTCCTCTAACACTTATACAGTCTGGGCGGCCCAATATAATTACAATATGTAATTTAAATGTAAAAATTTTGAAACATATTGAAATCAAAGAAGAATTAAAAAAATTAAAATAAACTACAATTGCATTAAAAATAAATTTCGTAAAATCCACAGTTCATAGTATTGATAACGTTCTGTCATTTAAAATCTCATATTGCCTTACGCGCAATTTAATTAAGCCTTTGCGCGCTCGTAAAATAAAATTACTATGTGTGACGTTATAAACAAAATATTGAAATCCCGAAGCAGAGAGTAAAATCAAAAGTTTACAAGTATTAAGGACATGATGCGTTAGCTTAAATGTATCTTTTGAAAGAAACTAAGAAATTTTGAAAGAAATGTGTATCTTTTGATAGAAATGACATTATCTGCTGGAAATTTAGTATGGTATTGTTTCATAAAATGGTATTCCACTGTACAATGATCTGGAGATCCTTTAGTCCCTACAGATACAATGATAAATATTTGTAGATATATGCTCATATTAAAACGTTCATTTTGACCATGGCCTGTTATCTATTTTGATAACCTAGGAATCGAAATTCTGCCATTTACTTCTCCTTTTGGTAGAATTAAAGGTGTGTCTGCTTTGTTGACAAAAATTCCGCTTTTTGGTATTTTGTTTTAGTGAGACAGTCAAGAGATGTTTTTTAAGATACCATCTAGGCCGAGGAGCGGAAGCATATTCCTTATTATAATTTTCGGTGGCTTCTTTTGCGTTCTGATCTGCAACTCATTATTATGTGGTCTAGTGTAATGATGTACCAACTCATTACAATGTTATCAAACTATTACCGTGCGATCTGCCAACTCATTACCATGTGGTCTAACATGTGTGTGTATAAATAGATGCTTTTATCCAACAGATATTAATCCTTATGCTATTTCGTAATAAATGTTGAGAATTGCAAACTGATGGCGATGTGTGCAAATACTGTCATATTACTACTACAGATATTTGATATTTGAATGAACAATACTATTGCTTACGTTACGTTTATTTGCTTAATGATAACTAATGCTTCTGCTTGGAATATACTCCTTTCAATGTCAAGATGTATTTTCCATTGATATTTCATAAAATCACGCTCCAGGCAGAACAAATGCGCATCCTACATTGTCATTAATTCTAGAGCAATTAATGTAAATTCGAAAAGCAAAAATGTCTTCTTTTTCGAAGGTTTCTTCTCAAAAATCACGCTTGCCTCTTGAGTTGTAGTATAGTTATGAGAGTCGCTTCATAATGTACTCGAACAGGCAATGAAAATAAGCCTTCAAGCACAGCAGCTGCAGCAATTAGAGTAGTACGATAAGGCTTAGTAATTAGTAAGGACAAATGGGTGCTGAGTGCTTAGTAAATGCTATTTTTTTTCATTTGGCTAAGTAATATCCAGATAACATCTGCTTAAGCAAATGTGAATAATAATGTGCAATGCCGTCCTCAGGACACGAAATCTGAACCTCTCGAATACACGCCAAGTATACTTCCAATTACATCACGACGGCCTGGGAAAAGTAGGAAGGACATTCCTTTATATATTCCCCCTTCCAAAGGGCGACTGGGGATTAGGAGACCCAATCGCCAGATCCTGATAGTAACAAATTATCATCCACCACCTTTTAATTCGGACACCACTTATAAAGCCATTAGATATTTTGATGCTGGAGAAGTGAAAAATATAAAATGCCTTCGTCGGGACTCGTAACCATGGATCTTTGAAATACACATCGAGCATGCTTCCAGTTACACCGCGAATGAATGCGGAAAGTAGTAAAAACAACTTATAAATGCATCTCAATGATTACAGTCGCTCTCTGATGATGCACTTAACAGTAAATACTGTATCATCCGCGTAGGCTTTACAGCAGAGTTTGGCCATTCAGCTGAGAAAAGACTGTGATACAACAAAATTGCCGATATTCTTTATGCTTTGTAAGTTCAAAAGCCAATTTCCTTTTTTATAACTTATTAGTCCAAACGGGCTTTCTCCCTGAAGGACTATTGTTTTCGTTTTGCGATTTTGTGTCGAATCACTTTAAATGTCCATTTCCCTTTTCAAACTGTTGCCATCAAGTATTATCGTCCTGTACTATATTTGAAGAAATTAAACAATGAACAATCTGCTTATAAATGTAAATATGTTTCTAGCATTCTGTTATAACAACGGTACCTAGAGCCATCCAATTTTGAATGACGTAATCCTACTGCGAATATGGGTATCTGGAAGAACACATTTGAAATTTGGAATTTGTTTTATTATCGATTTCATATTTTGTAAAACTTTAACGAATTTTTGATGAACAAACTCAAGGATTTCAAAGCGAGCAGTGGCAACGTTGTAGAGAAAAAACATTTTTATCTTCAGCGCGTGAGACTGTGCATTGGAAATTCTAAAGATACGCTCAGTTTAAAATTATTTTGCGATATTGTTCTTTAACTGAACTTTATGGTTTAAATGCGAAGAATATGATAATTAATAAATAAAGGTAACACACAAAATGGTAAAAAACGCCCCTTTGGACGTAATTTAAAATCTGAAACCTTTCAGATTTTATTTTATTTTATTTTACATTCTAAAATTGGTTTCGTGTGTTATTTTCTTGCTATTGCATTTAATTTCACTGATGTTTAAAAATATCTTTTCCAATGAGAGTATTTTGTTCCTTTTCGTTTAAACGGATAAATATTCACAGTGATTTACATAGAGATAGACATACCTCTGCTTTAAGAAATATTTAAGAAAGCTACAGTGATGTAATATGCTTTACGAATGGTAAAGAATTAGTATGAAATTTAATTTTATATGTTATACCCCTTAAAATCTAGTAAAGAATAATTTAAAATTATCTAAATCTGTTTATTTTAGTTTTATATATGAGAACCAGCTTACGATATTTAACTTCTTTACCATTTAACGAGATAGGATGTTACTTCCTTGGCTCTTTAGAAAAAGAAAAAAACGGATTTGTTGAGAAAATTGCTCAGAAGCTTTCTGTTAATCGAAACGGAAACGCTGTAATTACTATAAAAAATCAAAATAAAAACTCTTATTTAAGCTGAAAAACGCTACATTGATACGGGAGTTTAATCTTTCTCGTTAAGTTAATTGCAACAGTTAGTTTTATCTGAAATTCAATTGCTTTTCCGCGTTTCTTAAATAGATGCTTCATGATAGTTCTTTCAATCTTGCATAGTTTTACTGCAAGGGGAAAATATCTGAACAATAGAAACTTCCCCTTGAAGCAGATATTAAAGCATTTCTATATCTGAGTTTTCATAATCACGCTTAAGTGGAATTGATTAAGCGCTACGAGATGTGTATGTTTTTTAAAAAAAAGATTAAATTTAATCTGTTGAATTTTGCGATGTTATATGTTTATAAAAGAAAATGATGAGCAAGGGTATTACATTTATAAGCATTTAAGCGGTTTACATTTATAAGCAGTTTTTATATTTATTATAGCAAATGTCGAAATGCAATCCTTTAGATTTATAGTTTTTTTAAAGTTGTATTTAAGTGTCTAAGCTATTTTTGATCAGTGATCCCTGTTATCCTCGTAAAGTCAGAACGTTCAGCTCAATACTGAAACGGAACCGGCCATAATTTTATAAAGAAACCAAGTAGAAAAAAAACGTTGTAATAAGTTGAAATATTACAGTTTATTACAGTTCTTTGGCAATTAAAACTTCAAATAAGAAGCAATTTATATCATTTTATAGATATTTAATAATAGGTGACACTTCCTTAAAATAATCTCATTTAAATGTGAAAGAGAGAGAGAGATTAGGAAGAGAACGCTTTTGTTGGTTGCCTAAAATTCGCAATGGAATCTTGATAACAAACGAGTAACATCAATTTCCGCAGCATTAATATTTAGTTAATAATTTAAAGAACTGTGTAGCGATGAGGCAAAACTAATAAAAAATGCATCGGAAAACAAAACTAAAACGGTAAATTATTGATAAATAATAAAAGTTTTACAAATAAAGTGAAAGCTTTCAAATTTTATATTACTCCCAAAGAGGTGTTTTTTCATTTACACATGCATACACTTTTCGATAACATTTGGCTAAAAAATTTTAAAACAGCGTATCTTTACAGTTTCAGATAAACCGTCTCTCGCGCTGGAGATAAAAATGTTTCATTCCGTACAGTGTTGCCACTGCTCGCTTTCAAATCCTTCAGTTTGTTAATCAAAATTTACAAAATATGGAATAGGTAGCAAAACAAATTCCAAATTCGGGCTTCCAAGTGCCCATATTCGGGTGGAGAACTACATTTTTCAGAATTTCATGTCCCTAGGTACCGTTGTTTTTTCACAGTGCGAGAAACATACATATAGCATACATGCAGATTGCGAGAAACATACATATAGCATACATGCAGAATCTGCATACATGCAGATTCTTAATTATTTAATTTCCTTAAACATAATACAGGAAAATAATATTTGGTGGCAATAATTTAAAACGTGGAACTCACCTTTATAGTGAACAGAAGCAAATGCTATTTTGAGACTAATAGCCATTCTGGGCTAACGCCCCTTTGAGCAGCTAATGTAATGCAATATTTTAAATTAATATTTCTATATTCGAGATGTACATATGTTGCATTTTAAACGTTTACACTGTATCTTGTTAACATTGACAAAGAAGCTCGGAATGAAACGATGACTTAATGAAATTTCATCTCCTAAGACATTCTATCAATATTAAGCTTTCATATATAAAAGTTAAAATGTGTTTATTTGAATATTAGTTCAATAATAAAAGCATGTTTAAAATTGAATATATATATATATATATATATATGTGTGTGTGTGTGTGTGTGTGTGTGTGTATAAGATATAACAAAATACGATAGCTAAAAAAATAATTGGCGACCTTAAAATTGACATTCTAGATTTGGTGCTCTTCCCCTAAATTCATCTGTTCTCCCAAATTCGAGATCCTTCCATGTTATGTAACAAACCCAAAATTAACCAATCATAGCTTAGGAATACTTTGTACATCTATTTAGTATAAATACTGCTTCGCGAAGGCAATTACGTGCTTCTTCTTCATTCCTTTTCCTAGCTTCCGCCACTGTTAACGTATCGTCTATGCCATAGGTGGGGAACCTGCGGCCTCCGCGAGGTTCTTGTGCGGCCCTTTGCCACCTAGTACAAAATGGTAGAGTTCGTTTCAAACAACTATTGTACATCACCGCCATGACAGCTGCGCGAAAAAATCCCGCCAAAGACAGTCATATTGTAACATGACGTCAGAATACTAGTCTGAAACGGACTCTAACACGCATGAGCGAGGCTCTGGCCCACAGCTAGCAGCGCCAACTACCTTGTCTAAGAAGTAAACAAAACTCGGTTTCAGATCTCCCATTTGAATGTCACACCTTGCTTTGGCTTCTCTGACTCGCATCTCTCAACGCTTCCCTGTTGCGATCTTCAGCAAACTGTAGTTAACAGTGCGTGCTTATAACAGGTACACGGTTTTATTGTATTTCTAGAAAGTACACACTTTGTTAAAGATATTATTTGATATTCGTTTTTTTATCCATCATGTCAAATAGTAAGAGAAGAAAATTAGGTGATGAAAACAGAACATTTAATGTAGAATGGGAGTTAGATTTTTTCTTTACTGCTGAGAAAGATAAAATGATGTGTTTGTTGTGCAATACAGTTTTAAATACTTTAAAAAAAGCGAATGCAAATAAACACTATTTGACTCATAAAGAACATAAATATTTCGCTTTAGAAGGTGAATCACGAAAAGCTGCACTTCAAAAGTTGAAAAATGAGAAGCATCATCAGCAGGCATCTTTTAGTGCCTTTGTAAATCAAAATTCCGCTGCAGTTGCTGTTACGTATAAAATAGCACATATACTTGGAAAAAGGGGCAAACCATTTAGTGACATTGAAATAATTAAAGAATGTATTGTTGAAGCAGTGAGTATGTTAGATCCAAGAAATGTCGACAAATACAAACAATTACCTCTTTCAAGAAGAACTGTAACAGATCGACAGCACGAATTAGCGCAAAATGTAACAGAG
The DNA here is from genome assembly GCA_000611955.2 of Stegodyphus mimosarum. Taxonomy (NCBI): domain Eukaryota; kingdom Metazoa; phylum Arthropoda; class Arachnida; order Araneae; family Eresidae; genus Stegodyphus; species Stegodyphus mimosarum. Next base: position 1,273,713 of record KK120927.1, read on the forward strand.
CAACTTCATACAATTATACAAAATGAAGATGTTTATTTTTCAATTGCTTTACATGAAAGCACTGATAAAACAGATTCGGCACAAGTTTTATATTTTATTCGTGCTATAACTAAAGATTTTCAATGTTACGAAGAACTACTTGCGTTGGGTACACTAACTGGAAGAACTCGCGGAGCTGATATTTTCGAAATCTTCAAAGAAGTATGTAATAAATTACAATTGAATGTCAATAATTTAGTCAGTGTCTGCACCGATGGCGCACCTTCCATGAGAGGCAAAAAAGAAGGATTCGTTGCTTTGTTAAAAAAGGAAAACTTAAACTTGAAAAAATTGATATCATTTCACTGCATTTTGCAACAGCAAAATCTTTGGGCAAAATCTACCATTTTGCAAGACACTTTGGATAGAACCATTGCCATTGTCAACTAAAATCGCGTAAATAGAATTCGTCATCGTGAATTTCGGCAGATACTCTCTTTAGATGAGGAAATGTATAGCGAAGACCTACCATACTACTGCAAGGTTCGCTGGCTATCAACAGGTCAGGTTTTGATAAAAGTTTTGTCTTTACAACGACAAATTTTAAACTTTTATAAAGAACAAGGAAAACAATGTGATCTATCAGATGAAGTATTTTTCAGAAACCTTGCATTTTTGTCTGATATGATGACAAAACAGAACAATTTAAATATTTTTCTGCAAGGTGAAACGAGGTATATTTATGAAATGTGGCAAAAGATCCAAGCGTTTAGAAAAAAAATTATCATTTTTCAAAACATTGCTTTGTCGATCGGAAATATCTGCACAACACTTCCCGGAGCTAGCTAAAATGTTAAATGAGCAGAACTGTGAAAATAAAATATTCGATGAATATGTAGGTGTCTTGGATTGTTTAATAGAAGAGTATACTAATAGATTTTCTGATTTTGACGAGCACACTCCTGCTATGAAACTGGCATTTGAACCACATTTAATAGATATATCCGAGGCTCCTGCAGAACTACAAATGGAGTTAATTGATTTAGGGGAAGATAGTATCATCAAATCCCTTTTTAACGCTAAAAAGGATCCCATAGAAATCTGGAAAAATGCTGTTGAATATCCATGCCTTCGAGAACATGCTCGCCGTTTACTTTCCTGCTTCGGAAGTACCTACTGTTGCGAGACAACATTTTCTCTCATGTCAAAAATAAAAACAAATTTAAGAACGCAAATTACAGATGCACATTTAGAGGATCAATTAAAGCTGTGTGTTACGAAGCTTGATCCAAATATACAATTACTGTCAAACCAAAAACAAAGCCAAATAAGTCACTAACTTAGTGAATAAAAAAATATTTTTTATTGTATTTTTTTATAATATTTTTATATTATTTTATATGTATATTATATTTAAAATTTTGTAGTATTATATTTTATTTTTTCTATATAATGCAATAAATTGTTAAATCTATAGAAAAACTATAATAATTTCACAAAAGTCACTTTCTTAGGTCAATCAGCTTATGCGGCCTCTCTTATTGCTGCCTAATTTAAATGTGGCCTCTAATGGTAAAAAGGTTCCCCACCTCTGGTCTATGCCCTACTTCTCTGCCTAAAATGACGACGTATCCCCGTTAACCCTATGTATACAAGAACTTATTCTAATTATTTATTATCAAAAGGTATATTGCCTACGAGGAATAACTCTAATCGCTTAAAAATAAAGATAGTAATTAGCTGATCTTGACTTGGTATCAATATCTTCTCCCCGTCCTTGCCACTCTGCCATCACGATTACCAGCTTTTAAAGTACCCGGATTCCTTCTACCCATTAAATCATTACATGTATACGTTAAATTATTTAACAATTTTCTTGAAGTGTTTATGACGTATGAATTAAGCGCTATCAGAGGAAATATGATGCTAACACTTAAATTAAATCTGTGAACTGAAAACAAAAGGACATGTTTGAGCACGACTGAGGGAACTTAACAATTGTCTCTGAGCTCTTCTTCGGTCTTTCTTTGGTTGCTTACTTATCTCAACTAATTAACTTTATTTATTTTACTTAAAAGATATAAGAGACTGAAAATAATAACAATGTAGTGCCGAAATTGAAAGCTAGATGGTGCTGAGCTGCTTCTCTTGTAATTCTCTCCGACGTGTTCAGCTGGCAGTTGTACTCGGGACGTACTGAAAGAAAGACGATGCTTGTATTATGTTTCAGAAGTGAATTGAGTTTATTGTATTCTACATTTGTAAAAGTGTGTATATATTTTAATGAAATTAAACGTATTGTCCGATATAAAGAAGCTCTGTAAATCTCTGCCGCCGACAACATACCAGGGTTGTTTTTTTTCAACCTCCGATCGTGCTGTATAATGGCCAGGCATTTGGTAAAATTTGGCTTTCGTGAAGCTGAAAACCGTTATTAAGATTGTAACATCGTGTATGGTTAGCTGTCATAAACTGTACACAATATTGAAAGCGGTTTGGTGAATTATCACCAAGTCTTCTGAAGTACTACAAAGTTAGAAGAAGGTGCATAGAGCCCTTTATTAACCCATGTAATATCCTAGCCAAATTAGAGTTCCTTGGAAGCTAGAATATTGAAGAACTGTGTAGCGACTATTCGCTGAGTTCTTGTAGGATAAGTAACAACTCTTTTATTCCAATTCAAAATTAATTAACAGATGGCACCTCTCAGGCGTACAAGAGGGCTCTGATTTTCTATTTTTAACTTAAAATAGAAAATATGAAACTAACTAATTCTAAATACAATTGATCAGCCAAAGAAGTATGGCAGTAGAACAGCAAGCTTAGACTAGTAACAACAGCGTGGCCAAAAGGAAGAACTGGCTCTATTACTGAATTAACTCAGACGTTAGAAAGGAGGGAGAAAATACCTTACAATTTAATGGCACAGAATTCTAATCGCGGGAGAATCAAAGTTAACAACGTGTCTTTAAACACGCAAAACACGCTCAGATTTCACCCTCCAAACCTTCCTTTAAATATTTCCTTTTTCTTCCTAATTTGAATATTGCTGGAAATTTGCATTTTGACAGGGATATGAAACGAGGTTTGATGAGAAAGGTACTTTGATTTAAAATAAGTTTTTAGAAAATTAAATGATATTTTACAAGATTATTATTTAATTTATTTAACAAGTTTAACGTTTGCTTGCAAATTTTTGTCATGTACTGTCAGAAATAACAAAAATATATTTTTCGGAATAGATACTAAAGTTGAGAGAAATCCAAAATTGCGAGTTTTCTAATTTTATTATTTTCTTCTGAGGCAGTAGGATAGAAATTATACACTTGGAGAACCTGAAAACGTTGTATACTAAAAAACAAACATTTACCGTTCGTACTTAAACTGTTTTTAATTTCAAATGTTGATTAAAATATATTAAATATTTAATTATTCAGCAAATATGTTTGTTTCAATTAAGTCTAACAGTGAGTAAGCAGTATATAAGTTGACCTAAGGCAAATTTAATTTAAATGGAAGCTGAAAACTATTTCAGACAATTTAGTTTTAAGATAACAGAAGTAAAAAACTCTCTTTGCTACTTTTTATGAATTCAGTAGGATGCTTAAGAAATCGCTTCCCAAAAGAAACGAAAGTCTAAGAAAAATATTTCAGAGCATCTAAACTATTTCTTTTAAATAAATTTGACTTTTATAATCTCAGCACTTATGTTAAGTTAAAAATTTCAGTAATTGCAAAGCGCCGTGTTTATTAATTTCCTTTCTTGTTATTATTTAGTCTAAACTCGGTTTCACCAAAAGCTAGAAAATACATTTTAATCCCATAGGACATCAGACTTCTTTTATAAATGCCAGCAGGGAATTATTTGAATATTAGGCAGAAAATATGAAATGTAATGAATAAATTTTTCCAGATATTGTTATTTTGTTCTTCAGTTCCCATTCAAACAATTATACCTATTTAAAACATTGCTGTAATATACTATAAAAAATTAATGTAGATTACACTCTATATGTATTTTAGGGGAATAAAAGTTTAAAAAATAAATTGAACTGAACGTATATAAAATGTAACGATATGTCTTGAATAGTTTTCACATAAGAACTGAGACCATCCAGACATAGTATATTACATCCTGCTTCAAATTTTAGTGTAACTTGTTCATCGCAATCCATTTTCAAAATACATAAATCGACTCTAAGTGTTATATTCTGTGAATCATAAGAGGGCACCAAAAAAAGTTAAAGTTGCTTATGACAGTACTTTGAGCATATTCTACATTCCCCTTCAATGAAAGTTTGGTCTAACATTTGTTCTTTTTGAAAACCAATGTGAGTTTTGCTGTTTTAAGCATATATTCGAAATGAATGCGCAGTTTTAGAAACAGAACTTTTCTGTATTTATCATGCGGTCAAGTGGAATAAAGATAATAAGGCTGCATCCTCAAGATATTTACATGTTTTGCTTATATTTCTTTCTCTCCACCTTTTGAACAGTATTAGCAGCTGCGACAAACTAGTTGCATGAACTTTCTTAGATGCTAAGTCACTTAGAAAGAGGGGAATATATATTCGATTTGGTTACGTACGTGGCAATATTAGAATTCATGAAAATAAAAGAGCTGATTTCTTAGATGATGTTATAAGGTATTTCTCCCGCCTTCTTCGCATGCCTTCATGCTGTAGTGGTCAGCACACTCGGCGCGTAACCGAGATGACCGTGGTTCGATTCCAGGCGAAGGCGTTGTTCATTTTTCACAACTCCTGCTTCCAAATAAATACCTAATGAGTCTACAATATTTTAAATTTACCCATCGACTATACATATTTATTGGAAATCCAATAAATATGTATGGTCGATGGGTAAATTTAAAATATTGTTAAGTATTAAAAGAAGAAATTTATTAAAAGAAGATTTATTAAAAGAAGTTTTCATTTTAAGCGGAGTGTAGAATATATTTCATTTTGCAATTCTGAATGAAATTTCTTTCCTTCTTTCTGTTAATTTCAGATTACATTCCGAATCTTTCTCTTTTACTATGTTAAAGTATCTCAGTTTTTATCTGGTCAGGGTAAATTTGCAAGTTACCTGGTTCGCTTCAAAGTTACCTGTTCCGTTTCAATCTATGATCTAGGAACCTATGCGAATGTTCGAAAAAAGTACCTCTTGAATATGGAACATTTAGTTCCTTGCTGTCTCGCTTTCGATGGCCATAGATTATGCCTGCAGAACGATTTAAAAAATTAGGTGTGACTTCTCCAATGAACTTAACTGTTTTTGTAAAGACTGCTGCTCTTTGTTTTTGTTTGTTTTATTAGTGAATGTAATATTTAATGTTTCAATTAGCTTACATTTGTATGCCCGGTGTTATACATGGTGCACGGGAAGACTGCGTGTGTTCAAAATAAAAATTAAAAAAAAGTAAAATAGAAGCCTTTCCCATCGTCAGGAATAAATTACCTAAGCATCAGAATTAGTTAAATTGTTTAAATATAATAGAAAAGTGCACATTTATATTTATATGTTGAAATATCTGAGTGGGAAAAAAATGAAATGGAAGGAAAAAAATAGTCGTATGTTTATGATTTCTTGGAACTCAAAGATCAAAGTCAAAATCAATAACTGGAAAGGGCAGACGTTTTGGGAAACTCACCCTTTAAACAAATATAATTCTTAAATAGTGAAATGGTTTAAGGAGTTTTGATAGGAGATAATTTAAAAGAGCTATTTAGCTACAGAATACTTCCATTTCGAAGTGTTTAATGGTTGATTTAAAACCACTCACATACTACATACAAACGTATATATTTGTAACATTGTAAAACGTATAAATCTGCATAACATGCGAAAAACGCTCAAAACATAAAACTTAAAGAATATATGGGAAAGATTTTTTGCCACTGTGAAAAATTATAATTTGAGTTAAGCAAGAAACTCGAAACAGCAGCATACGTTTACATCTTGGATTGAAACTTGAGATATCGTTTTCACTTTTATACACTTCTGTTTAAAATGTTCGCGCAAGGGGATCTCTAATTGTAATTAAAAAATGCTGAGAAAGATTTTACCTAGTTACCTTCAAAATAACGTCCTTTGGAACACAGACACAGGCTCCTGACATTTATGGAGACATTGGAAGATTACCTGATTTGGTGTTTATCACTAGGCTGACCTTCGTTTTGCTTTGGATAACAAATAGTTTGTAAAAGTTGAACCAACTAAGATAGTACCGTCGTGTGATACCTTGTACTAAGATAGTACAGTAGGGTCCGTATGTGAGAAATCTGGAACATAAGGTGTTCATTGCATCCCAGAGCTTTGTTTCTAGTCAAAGAAACCAAAGTTTCTTAAACGACCTTTACTCAAAACGTAGTAATTTCAACTGCGTTTGCACTATAGCTTGAATTACGCTATTCTCCAAGATGGTACTCCATATATTTTTTACGGAGAGAACGCTAACGCTTCTAATAACCGAATTCAATTACTGAAAGTGTCACGCAGCTGCCATGAATCTTTCATGAAATTGTTTGAAGAGACAAATATGTAAACACACTCAAGAAAACTTTTAAATTTAATGTTTTAGTAGAACTTCATGCACGAATGCACTGCATGATAATATATTTGAATAAATTCTAGGGTTTAATTGATAGAACGGCAGAAAAATATTTTAATCAAAAAGTGATATCCAAAACCACTTTAGAAATGATTTGAAAAAATACTTGCAGTTTTAGATATTGTGAATGGTACAGTCTTCAGAACATATACTAATGAAAAATTACTGAAATCTCTCGCCACATGTAAAGAAGTACTTATTTTCTACCAAAAAGAAGCAAAGGAATAATTTTAAAACAATCTAAAATTAGAAATCATTACCATCAAGTTAATTAGAAAATTTTATTTCAGAAATAGTTTTGCCAAGATCGGATGATATACCGACTATTTTATGAAAGTTACATTGTTATATTATTTCCATAATAATTCTGAGCCGTTACTTTGCAATTCGAAAGAGTTTTTTCCTCCTACAAATTAAATTACTTGTCAAAATCATACTAGAGTTTTTCCAGAGATGGAGAGTGGGACAGAAAGATGACAATGAAAAATCTCATTTGAATTTTCATTCCCATTTTCATTTAGAAATTCAGGTTCTCTGAAAAGGATTAATATTTAAGAAAAAAATTGCTAAATTGTATTTTCATTCAGAAAGACTTCGAAATCAATCATGGAAGCAGTATAATGAAAGAATTCAATTAAGCTGAGCTTTGCTTTGTTAATTTTATCTTTAAGAGTGTTATCCTGCAGTAAAAAGGAATAAAAATAATATCAAATTTGTATTCCAACTTGCAAAATCCTGGTTTAAAAAGTGAGTTTTTAATTTTCTACCAAATGATATATTCAAAGAAATCAATTTGCTCACGAAGATTCTGAGCGCACCGCTTTTATAATTACTCAGGATTACTGTTTTTATTATATTTCAATTTTTAATTGAGATATTTTTTATTCACAGAACATTTTACGTATTTTCTAAATTTTTAGAGAAATACTGAAGAGGGAAATGAGATTTTTTTTTAAATGTTCCGTTAAATCACTTTTTCATAAGCTGAGTCATAAAAATTAATTTTTCATTTCTGCCATAGTTTTATTATTGTCACAGTTTTTATACCCACAGCTATTTTAATAGTTCGAAGGAGGTGGAAGCATGTTAACGTTGGAAATGTTTTAGATCTGGGTACCTTAAAGTAAGTCACTGCTCCTTTTTGTTTACGCTTGCTGCACGGCCTGTTGAACATATGCGCGCTCTTTTTTAATTCTTTGATTCCGTGCGAGTTGTAAAAAGTGAGTTTTATTTCGCATTAAAATTATGAAAATTATGAAAATTTGCAAATGATTGCATTTTCATCATAATAAAGGAACAGAACAGGCAACTTTCTATCAGTAGCATTAAAAATAATAACAACAAATTTATTTACCATATTAGCAATACTTTGTGTCATTTATACGATGTGTAATTATGTCACTGAAAATTCACTCATTGAACGTTTTTGATGTTGTTGAAGTATAAATTTGTCAACAGAAATTAAAGAAGTGACCGTAAAATACAAAGGCTGTTCGTACATTATTTAGACTATTTTCATTGTATTTGTAGAAATATTTAACATAAAAGTTTTACTATTTAAATATTTTATTTGATAACCCTAATTCTTTCTACACCGTAATTTCAAAGGCAATAAAGCCTTTTTTAGTAACGAAAAAAGGTATTTTAGCCCATTCCTCATGAACTGCTTTTCAAAGTCCAAGGAGAGTAGATCGACGTTTGGACTACCTGCTTTTTAAAAGTCTAAAAGCACAAATATCGGTGGATGATACATCAGGAGATTTAGTAGGGATATGAGTGGTCTTGATACATGTTTCTTGTTTTGATTTTCCAGGCAACTGGCAGTGGATTTTGACGTGCGGCAACATGTTTTGTCTTGATTCAGTTCTATTCGTTGATGGCAATGTGAGTAAAGAGAAGATATTTCATATTTAAAAATTGGGTATAAAATAAGTTCCGGATAGCACGTAGAGTTGACCTTATCTGTTTTCTGAACTCTTTAATTTCTCTTTTTGGCTATATCAAAAACTACCAAAAATCATAAATCCCTTTGAAAAACTTTCGTTAGATAGTCTAAAATAATCCACGTTCTAAAATAGTTTTCTTTCCTTTGATGATAACAAATGGATCTCTTTTGTTTTAGTCATTAAAATATACCTAAGATTCATCTTTACTTGCAAAATGCTCTCGATTTTACTCATTTGCTTATTATTTATTACTCAGTATCTTGTGATTTCGAATTTACATTTTTAGATTATGCACCAAAGCCCAAACTTGGAATCATATTCTTCTTCAGTATAGTCACTTATTTTTATAATTTTATTATTTATAAATTTTATTATACTTGCTTTACAATTAGTAAAAGCTAAACAATGAGCTAACTGTACACGCGTTATTTCATGTCAAACACTCTGTTTGACCGGGTTGTGTAGTCGAGAAAATTGTTTTACATGTCTTATTATTTCTTTATTTTTATCTTATTATGTCTTTCTATCTTAATATTATTTTCAATCTTTTAAAAACCGAATTTTAATTCACCTCAATAAATACTGTTATTTATAATGGATAAAACTTGTTAAATGTTCTAAAATTCCGCTGCTAAAATGCACAAAAGTTGCTTTATTAGGGTTTATGTTCTTATTTACAATCCCACATTAATATCGACGATAATAAGGTAAATTTAAATATTTTAAAACTAGCAGTAGTACCAAATGTTTATTTTAAACGATCTTCACTAAGTTTAAACTTTAGAGTAACAAGAAGTAAGAGAAATAATACTTGAATATATTTATTTAATAGTAACTGAGATTTCTATTATAAATATCAGAGAGAAGAATTATTTGAATTTTTGCAGTGTTTGGTAACTTTTATTCCTATATTGCAAATTCTCCGATGTTCGTAAAGGTTTCTAACTGCAGGGCGGTGGTTAACAGTGTCTTTAATTTTTTATATAGAAACTCCAAAAGAATTATCTAATTTGGTAACACTAAATGCAGATTTTTAAAATGCTGCGCTAACGTTAATACATATACTTCAAATCCAGATAGCTATATATAAAAAGTGTTGGCTTATAAGGTATTTCTCCCAACTTCTTAGCATGCCTTCGTGGTGTAATGATCAATACACTCGGCGCGTATTCGAGAGGTCCGAGGTTTGAGTCCCGGCGAGGGCATCGCTCATTTTTCATGTCTTCTGATTTTAAATAACCTAATGTTTCTACAGGCTATAATTGCGCATGATTATATTTAAAAAGACCTGCTTGATTTCTGGATTGTTCGTAAAGAAACCCGATCACAAGCAACACGCTTATCTAGCTTAATACAATTAGAATTTTCTGCCTGAGGTTTCATTTATAAATAAACCAGTGACAAATTTATTGATACAGACGAACCTCAAGATCATATTAACTGCACAAGTCACAAAATAAAGTTTCAGTGTTGATGTTCACCACTTGTAGACAGATAAATAAATATTCAATTTTTGGCATTTATTTTAAATTGAATGTAGTTTCAAACTTATTTTCTTGCCTTAAACGTGTTTTCTTGAATTCCCATTGATGTTTTGGAACATAAAACTAATTTTAGGTATCACGTCTGAAGTCTTTTTTTCCACATATCTGAAGGTAATATAATATTTCGTGTACTTTCTATAATGCGAATTTATTTCCCTGACGTATAAGAATTTCTGCATTTATGTATTAAAAAATTATCAATCTTTCAGTCACATTTCATAATAAATTAACTTTTAAACACAGCAGAAAGGATTTTTCGGGTAAAAATAGGTGAAAAACTGAAAGAAGATAATTTCGTATACAGAGTGAAAATAGCATAAGCAGAAATATTAACAGCAACGCGCAGATGACAAGCATTCATACATAATAAAACATATAAAAAAAGACATATCTGAAGACATATAAAAAAATAGCAAGTGAAAAAGACTGCGATTCGAACTTGAAAATTACATTTTCAACAAAGCAAACATAATCTAACGAAATACACTTTCATATAAAGCAAACTCAAAAACAGAAGCTCATTTTAATATAATCTTTGGTGTTGTAATATAATCTAAACGTTGGCTTCAAGCGAGAAGCTTCGGGAAAAATGGAAGATTGGAATCTTCAATAGGGAGATACATACATATGTAACTGGGCAACAATTATTTTCAGTGAACTGTGCTTTAGAGCAATTTCAAAATACGTTATTATGAATACGAAAATTACTACAAAGACCATTCATGTTATCATTTGAACTAGTCTATATTTAACATTTTTTTTATTTACTTAATTCTTTTACGGTTTTACCACCTGCCTTAATTGAAAAGTGCAGAGCAATATTGAAGAAAACACCACATTCATCAACCTTTCATCGATCTTTCGACAAAAGCTCTGTTATTTTGAGGATACTAATCTCAAAGCAAACAAACAAAGGAATCAAAATATGAAAAGAAAAAAAGGAAGCCTGGAATCCTGGTTCTTTTCACGACACGCCGGAAGAGCAGAAAAATCCCTTCTGCTTTCTATTTACTCAAGTAGAGAAATTACTAGAGTTAATCTTTTGTTGTACAGATAACTCTTACGGGATTTCTACCTTTTTTTTCCTTCCTTTAGACTTAAAGACCAGGGCAGGAGAAGAGAATTTTTCAAGAACGCAGTCTGGTTGAGAAAAGTTTATCCTGCCCCAAACTTACGCCCCATTTCTCTTTGAAATCGATTAGTGCTCGGTTTTATCTGCTAGAATGAACTTAAGAAATCAGAAGAATACTTTCACTCAGAAGAAACTACTTGCCAACTATGGCTTTCCTAAATTCAAGCCTAAAGTTTGATTGCGGAATGCTTTTAACAAATAACTGGAACACAGGGTAGGAAAAAGCTCCATTCAATTAGGTGTTTATAATTCAGACATATAACCCATTCCATTGAGCTGATTGATCATAAATGATGTATGAGTTCAAAAGAGCCTTGGCTGCTGCGTCATTTAATCTAACGTTCGGAGATGTAAGATTAGTATTGAAAGTCTGGCAATCTTTCATAACATTTTGCTTGATAATTGTGTCAACGTTTTACTTCATTTCACCACTTGAATTGAAATAACTTTAATATAAAATATTTGTCCTCTCAAGCTCAAATACGTTTTTTTTAAACTTGTAGTGGATGACACTTGATGTTAATACAGTTTTTATCATATTAAAAATTCGTAAAACTTGTAATTTATTTATGTATTTATTTATTTTGTATTTTAAAAATTTTTCTTTGTTGACCTAAGTAAAAATTGACTTTAATTTTCTTTTATATTACTTGTTTTCTGTAAAATTATATTTCCGAATATTACACGTTTTATTCTGATTATTACACAAAAGTTACACGATTTTCTAGATCCACTTATTCACAAGACTTTTACCACATTGTTATTGCAAGCGGTATTCTAGAAACACGTGAGTTGGGATTTAGGTAGCATCTGTTTATTACTTAAAATTCAATGTTTTCAACATTGTTCAATCAAGGGAACACTAAACTTATTTTATCATATATTATTTCTCTATTTTTAGGTTAATAACTGTCTTTATAGAATACAATTCATAGCTATTATCTTAGTAAATATAGTAAGCAAAAGTAAATATTTAGAGGAGCTTAGGAAGAATTAATTTTAAACCATAAAAAATACTTGTACATTATACACAGAATTTATAATAAAATTTCTCCCACCATGATATCTAACACCTGCTGCCACTGTACCTTAATTAAAAGCAGAACGTCAGCTGAAGCAGGAAAAAAAGAAGTTTATAATTCAATTTTGGTGCCGGAATGCGAGCTGCTATTTTGGTATTATTTCAAAAATAAACTACAGATTTAAACTTCCAGTTTAATTACTAACAAATTAATTCATAATTTAGCTTCCAGTTCAAAACTTAAACTTCTAATTACAAAGATTTAAAAAACTTCTTTCATGACTACGTATAAGTATACAGCTATCTATCATTAAAGAAAGAGAAAAATAATCTGAAACAAACCCAAGTACTTTCTTTTGTTCTCTTGACCAAAAAAGATCATTAAATATTCTAAATTAATCGGTAACTGATGACACCCTTGATACCACAAGATAATTAACTTTGGAGTAAAAACTGGCTAATTATACCCTAGATATACGCAGCTTGCTTAACAGTTTTAAAAGACAATAATTTCTTTTTTCATTTAATTTTACACATTTCCTGAGGCATTAACTCGAATTCTTTTTCAGTAGCATTATTGTTTTTATCGCTATTTATGTTTCATGATGTGCAAGTTATCTTTATCTTTGACGTACGACATAATTAATTTCTCTACTGTGAAACGTTAACATGGTAGCGTGACATGCCTGATGTTTAACTGCAATCGAATTAACACTATTTCAATGCAGATTCATCGTGTGATTAGTTACAATATTTTTTTCCCGCTATTAGAATTTCTTCGGTAAAACTTTTGAAGCCATAACAACAGAAAGATCATTAAAACTATTTCTTCTTTCCAGACAATTTGGTTCATGGAAAAGCTGTGCAAAATGTTATAACATGTTAGAAAAATAACATTGGACTTACAAGAAACATTTTACAATAGCGTTAGAAGTTTTAAGTAAGAAAATGTTTCAAAATTCATAGGAATTTTTGTTATATTTCTAATAATTAAAAAGCATGCTCATAATAAGGAAAGGCAGGTTAATAAAGCATAGTTAATGAAACGATAAATGTTAGTGTAATGATTAAACGTATTCGCTGGATAATTTCAAAACGTATTCACTGGATAATTTCATATTTTTAATCGCATTATCTCCTTTTTTAATTAGCAAAAGAATAAAAACAAAGACCATGATACAAAATAATCAAGAAAGGAGAAACTTCTATAAGTATGATATATAAGGAAATTAATTAGATAACTAGTGTGGCCCTAGAGGCAGAATGGATAAGACGGCTGGATACTGGGCGTCGGACTCAGATTCGACCCAGGTGAACAGGTTGTATGCATGGCTGATTTTCGTATTTTGCTCTAACACGGATGCGAGTTAGGTTGTGTTAGGAAATCTTCCACGAAGGCGTTCCTCTCCTTAGGTTTGTGTTCTTTGCCATATCCAAATAACTATGATAAGTAATGCCTTGTACAAAGGAAAAAAGTGCGTTATAAAATACCCTCTATGAACAACAAAATTATAAAAAATTAGCGTTAATATCATTAGTAACATTTAACGGGGAGTAAGATAAAGTATAGTGGAAAGGATTTAGTTTTCCAAGTTGAAGAATATTCTCGAGTAGTTTTGTTGCAAATTGGAATTAAACCACAAACTATACACTGCTCAAAATGCTTGCGTCGTAACTATGCATTCAAATTTATTTTTGCCAAAATTATTCAGCTCTGAGCTTCGTAAAATGGATTTCGTTGAAGCTTTTTTTGTTCATCCAATTCTTCCTAATTTGGTTTGCAACTTCAATAATACTTCTTTTTCTCTTAATAATTTACCCAAAGGTTGGTTCTTAGGTTTTTTTCACAGTGTAGGTAACAATGCTTTGCACTATAACGAACTTTCCTGACTTTTGATGACTTTTCAACAGATGATCATTGTGTTTATTCAGATGCTTGCTTTACTACAAGTAATACTTTTCAATTCGAGTTTTTTAATTCAATATTAAATGCAGTCAAAAAGTATTCAATATTTTATTATGAAACAGGGGTCCTGTTAAAAAATCTTGTGTCATCACAGTGTCATTTAGCATTAGCAACGAGAAACATTTTATTTCAATACAATTTTTGACACATCTCGCACCACATTAAGTATATATAACGTAACGGGGGGGGCTTCCATACGGTTTATTACAAACTCCGAGCATTTTTTTAATGTAGTAGGAGGCTAGTAGGCACATTGTCGAATTAAGAGTATTTTCAATTTATATTTCGTTTATCACAATTAAATTCCTTCATAAAAACTTTCTTATGGGTATGCAAATAAATTAGTCTTCCAAATTTCTCTGCCATTTTCCAGAAAATTACAAATACATTTAAAAGTTAATTTATAAGGTATTTTCTCCCTCCTTTCCGCATGCCTTTGTTGTGTAACTGGAAGCACATTCGATGCGTATTCGAGAGGCCCAGAGTAGGAATCTCGGCTAAGGCATTACACATTTTCCCTGTCTCCTGCATCGGTAATCCTAATGACTCTACAAATTCAGCAGCAAGCTTGAAAATGTCAGTACATCTGATGAGATATTTCCTTCTGATTACTAACCTATAGCGATAAATAATATTATTAAGGTATCTAAGAACCGCGCATTAACAACACAATTCTGTACTAACTCAATTCCCTTTTCTAACTTTAAATTAATAACATTATCCAGTATTAATGAAATGAGAGTTTATTTGTACTTTAAAAAAATACTTAGAAAATAATGTACTGAATAAAAACAAAATTACAGTGTCTAGAATTGTATGTTAGATATGCTGAAAATTTTGTATTACTGAAGGTTAGAATAAACTATGCAAATGCTTAAAATTATGTGATTTTGTAACTTATATAAAACATGACCGGTCAAATGGGTAACCAGAAGTTTTATGCATATCTTAGTTTATGCAATGTAAAATGTTTTACAAGGAAAATTTTTATTAACACGATTTTAATTATTTTAACTATTATTCTGCTTATTTTCGTTTTTCATTTATTTTCAAATTTGAGTAAACAGCTAATTTCAGAATTCATAAAACTTGTGAGATCTTAAACTACTTAAAAAAAGACGAAAAATCTGGAACTCAGTTTTCGTTAGCATACGAAAGTTGTACATAGAAATACGAAGGGGGAGTGCGAAAAAGATTCGAGAATAGTAGATGGGTTGAAATCTGCTAACTGAATGGAATTGAGATGGCTTGAAGAGACAGAAAAAATAATGGAGCTTGCTGACTAAAGAGGTTTACTGACAGGAAAAGTTTTAGTCCTATGTCATTTGATAAACATGCTTGAATGATATTTATCCTTTGGGTTCATCTTTGAAGTTGAAGTGTTGCTAAGATGCCTCGAAAACGGAACGTCATTAAAGGATAAAATGGAATTTAAAAAAATGACAGAAATTAAATTACTAACCTATGATATTAAGCAAAGCATTGCAAGTGAGCTAGATTAATTTTTCAATCAGAAGACTGCATAATTTTCAGTTTTGCAATGAATTCTCATGTCAGGTTATAAGGCATTTCTCCCGCTTTCTTAGCATGCCTTCGTGGTGTAATAGTCAGACACTCGGCGCGTATTCAGGAGGTCTGTGTTTAGAGTCCTGTCGAGGGCACTGCTCATTATTTCCGCTTCCTGACATCGAAACTACCTAATGTCTCTACAAATGGCACCCGAACAGGGACAAGTTGGTGGATGATGATTCTTCACCACCGGGATTTGGCGATTGGGTCCGCTAGTCCCCAGTCACCTTTTAAAAGAGGAAATATATAAGGCATTTCTCTCGCTTGCTTAGCATGTTTTCGTGGTGTAATGGTCAGCACACTCGACGCGCATTCGAGAGGTCCGTGGTCAGAGTCCCGGCAAATGCATTTCTCATTTTTCACACCTCCTACTTCGAAATAAACCTAATGTCTCTACAAGGTCACAAGAGATCTATTAGATGTATATCTGTTGAATAATGGCTCAAAAATGACACAAAGAAGTAGAAGAAAATTAGTAGAAAAGCACCTTTAAACATTGATGACATCGATCTCTTCCTTTATTATGCAAGCAAGAACTCTATCTGTTAATGGCAACTAGTGTATAAGTTCAAGAGAAGTAAATGGTTGCTTTGCTGTTTTACCCTGAGCAAATGTTGACAAAATGGAAAAGCTTGTATTTCTAGCTACATGAGAATTCAAAACGCTTAAAAATTTTCAAACTTTTTCCACTGAGTTATGAAGCAAATAAAAGTACGTGGATATAAGTGGAATTTTCTCAGTATGTTACAAAAAATGGATGAGGAAATTAAGAAAAGACGAATTTTACTTTTTGTTAGTCAATGTACCGTCCATCCGCAATATTTTGCCGTTTTGAACAGCGAAAGTTCTTGCCGCTGTTACATTGTAACATAAGCACAATATGGTGGTTCTACATTGGGGACCTTTAGATACGGTTATAATGAAGAAATTAGAAATATTGTTTCCAAATGTTATTTCAAATAACCTTTCGAAATATTATTTCACCAATACCCAGAGGAAATAAATTATGCTTGCGGCTATGAATTTAAGCTCTCCGACTTGGTCTTCGCTAAAAGCAGAAATAACTGAAAACGTTTAGCAGAGTTTACAAATCCAGAATCAAGAGAAATCACCAACAGCTGAAGTGATGATGAAATTCCGATTATACATGGAGAGTACTCGAGTGCCCTGCCAGCAGACTGTTTTTCAAAGAATTGTGTAAGCAATCTAGTTGAAAGTCAGACTTATACAGTTGAAGACCTGGCAGAAAACGTTTTTGAGGATGCATGTTTAAGTAACAGGCATAGAAAAGAAAGAAAAGAACAAATCCTATCTTCTTCTTATGTTACAATATGTTAATACTTTCAGAAATTTCTATGTTTATCACGATACATGACAGGGATAAAAAAGAAAGGAAAGAACAAATCCTATCTTCTCCTCATGTTACAATATATTGAGTTAATACTTTCAGAAATTTCTATGTTTATCACGATATATAACAGGGATAAAAAAGAAAGGGAAGAACAAATCCTATCTTCTTCTCATGTTACAATATACTGAGTTAATACTTTCAGAAATTTCTACGTTTATCACCATACACACGATTAGTTAGAAAGGTTTCAAAACCTTTTGCGTAAAGCTCAAAGTATATTAGCATGTCATGGAGAAATTCGAGATATGTTTCTTTAGAAATAGAATTAAACGTTGCATCTAGCATCAACTTTTACCAGGAAAAATTTTTAGGAAATTGATATAAATGTATTGTTGTTCTAATTTTTAAGTTGAATTTAACACATTTTGGATTAATATGATTTTAAAAATGATATATTTTTAATTTTGTGTATTCCTGCTCTCAGCTTCCTGTATTTTGTACGACAACATAGAAAAATCCTGTGCTTGAAATTTTGTATTTTCTTGAAAAATCTGAAATGAGACTGTCGTTCTAGTTCAGAAAACCTTTAAAATGCTGATTTGTGGAAATCTTATATTTACGATGTTTATGAATGGTTTCTAAGACTGAAAACTAGTGCTAGATCAACTGAAATACAGCTATGACTTGGGAATTCTTTTATGATCAGAAGTAAGAAAAATATTCAGAAAGTATTACAAACTACTAATGAAGGTTATGGAAAGTTATTTATCAGGTTCCTGAAGAAATATGTTCCGTTCGACAGTTCTTGGAGTAGAATAACATTGTGCTGCTACTTCACTTAACGCTGTTTAACTTTCTTCTCTCTCAATGCGACATTTTCTAAGTTAACGTAAAACAGTTCATTGGGCAAAAATTGCAATACAGAGTAAGGTTGCTATCGATGGGCCAGCTCCTTTGTCGAGTCACCTCCACTATTTGTTTGTAGACATTAGACACTACCTGTTGATCTTGGGAACCGACATACTGACTGGGAGTTGATCCACGCTTAAACAAGGT
>KK120927.1:1294694-1323424 GCA_000611955.2 Stegodyphus mimosarum
AGCTTTACTTCAAGTAACTCTTGCAGCGGGTGAATCTGCCATGAACTGAGTTGAATTTTGCGCTATAAATCTATGGCAGAAAACACATTGGTTTATACACTTTCTAATAATATCTCTAGCATTCATAATCCGAAATCTATGTCGTATGACAGAAACGAGGAGTTGGGTTCTTGCGTGAAGATAAGTTTCATGATAATGCTTAATAATCAAACGTGTAATAATATGATTCTTAGGTAAAACCCTAGGATGTTTCTGATTATTTGAAACTGTAGCGTTTCTAAGCCTTCCACCTACACCCATTATCCCTGCGGAATTTAAGAAATGATTTAAAGACAATAGCTTGCTTGCTGCCTTCAAAGAAATCCAAACCGATTCTAAACAGAATAATTCTTCTGAAAATCCAGCTCTTTGAACAATCCTAACGATCATAAAAGTAACTTCACAAAGTTTTTCAGTAGATACGTAACCCTTTTTACGCTCTGCTGGTAACTTATTACAATTATACTCGGCAAAGTTTCAACCATGATGAAAACTTGGAAAATACACTAGTTCTTCAAATTTGAAAACATTTGAACTAAAACTCTTTTTCAGTTCCCTTAACATAACTTCATTCTTCAACTCTGCCCCTCTGCTCCCACAGTCTGCCGGATTTTCTTTTCCAGCGACATGATTATATTAAATACCTGGAACAGCTTCCTGAATCTTCGCAACTCGATTTGCTACAAAAGGTAGCCAACGACGAGGCTCAGACGAAACCCAAGCCAATGTAACCCGTGAGTCGGTCCATGCGTTATGTTAATCTACATTTCAAAGCATGATAACATTGCATGCAAGAGGTTGGTTAAAAGTAAACCAGCACAAAACTCTAGTCTTGGAAGAGACTGGGTTTTACGGGAGCTACTCTGGTTTTTGATGTCTAACCTTGATTGAAAAATCAGAGCTGATTGTTCTGAAATAGACGACTTCACAGTAAGCTTTTCTGAAGCGTCAGAGAAAGCATGGATTTTTATTTTTATTACCGTCGGACTCAAGACATACCTCGAAATTTGTAAGCTTGATAATAAGGAAAATTCTAGGTAGAAACGCTTCCACTTTCTACTTATTCTCTTGTCAACGATTTCATCCCAACCAAGCTGTAAACTCCACAACTCTTGTAATAATATTTTCGCGTATATCATTGTTGGCGCTAACCATGCCATTGGATCAAAGATTTTGGCTACCTCTGATAACATAGTCCTTTTGGTAAACTCTTTATTACTTATGCATTCTGAAAAATGAAATGTATCTCTAAAGGTATTCCAATTAATGCCTAATAACTTCACTTTCTTATCACTGTTTTTTTTCCAGAGAAATACTGGGTTCTCGTAAGCACTCGGGAATATTCTCTAAAATAGCTATTCGAAATCCACTTCCTTAAGCGGAATCCACCCCTTTCCATCATTTCATTGAACTGTTGAACTGAAGCATTCGCTCCCTCTTCACTTCGTGCCCCGGAAAGTAAAACATCTACACAAAAGTCACGAAGGGCAATTTTTGATGCCAAAGGGAATCCGACTTTTTCATCTAATGCAAGTTGTTTCATTACTCTAGTATACAAATATGGTGCACAGGCAGTCCCATATGTAACTGTTACTAATCTGAATGTACTCTAGGGCTCACTAGGACTATCTCTTTATAGTATTCGTTGCCAATTTGTATCTTCTTAGTGGACATGAATTTGTCTGAACATCTTCTCTACATTGGCACATACCGCAATTTTATAAGTTCTCAACCGTAGAAGAATTGGAAACAACTCTTGCTGAACTCTTGGACCAAACATCAAAAGGTCATTTAATGAAAGTCCCGACGTTGTTTTAGCTGAAGCATCGAAAACGACTCTCAGTTTAGTAGTGGTATTCGATTTCTTCAACACGGCGTGATGCGGCATGTAATACGTAGAGTCAATAAAAATCTCGCTCTCAGGCATTCTCTATATATGTCTCAGCTCAAGATATTCCCTCATGAAATCTTTATATTGTTCATATATCCGAGACCTTTTTAAAAACGAATTCTCTAAAGATTTGAATCTACACATAGCTAACTGTCTCGAATCTCCAAGCTGAGAAGGCGGAGAATGAAACGATAATTTCACTCTACATACACCACTTTCCTCTATCGTAAATGTAGATTTGAAGTAATCGTCACATGCGCTTTCCAATTTGGTAAACATATCAAATGTAGGTACAGCATCCAATTTCCAAAAGTTAGACAGCAACTGCTCAGTTTCCAGTTGTATATTGTTCTCACAGATAGTGGGATTACCCTCTGTTGAATTATTCACACTACCCGAAATAATCCATCCTAGTTCAGATCGAGAGATTATTCAACTGACTAACTGGGTCACCTTCTTCGCATTTAATCGTTTTCCCCTTCGATAGAGGTAAAACGATATCTACGCCTAAAAGTATATCAACAAGCCCACTCTTGTAGAATGTTGGATCCGCTAACATTAAATCGTTACATTCCTCAATATACTTCTTATTTATTGTAAAGTGCGGCAATGTTCCAATAATTCTATTAATAATAAATACTGATGTTTTAAACGACACCTTAGCTGGAAAATGCGGGACGAAATTTATTTCCGCAATTTGATTAGTTTTCATATCTAATGACCTAAAACATAAAATGAAAACCTTCGCATTTCTTCTCCGTAACCCTAGTCTCTGTACGCAGTCTTCTGAAATTAGGCTTGCTTGACTGCCAGGATCAAGAAGAGCTCTGCCCAACTGGTATTCAGGAGATGAATCTAACACTTTAATCACATCTGTGCATAATAAAACTTCATACTGAAAATTAAAGTCTGAAACACAAGTTTTAATCGCTCTATTTGAACTCGTGAAATTCTCCCCTGACTCAGCCGATTGAGTACGAGATTCTGGCCCGGGGGAAAGTTGGCTTAGCCGTCACTGATAATTCTTTTGAATAGTTTATAACTCCTTTGCGCGTTTTTGGCTCATTTTGAACCCTTTCAAAATGCAATAATGTGTGATGAATTTTAAAGCCCCTTTTATATTTATGATTACTTCTACACTCGAAAGCTTTATGATTCGAAACTAAGCAATTAAAAAAAAACATTGTTATTCTTGACAAAAATAAAACACGCTTTTAAACATTCATATTTAAAAACTTATTACATTTCAATACTGAATAACCGGCTTTACAATACGCACATTGCGTGCGAATCTCTAAAGCAAATGAGGTTAATTTGTCTCTCACAGTTTGCTTTTTAACATTTTGTTGCTTATCTGCTTGCAGAGTTCTGGCATGAGACCTTAAGAATTCTAACAAGTCATTAACTGTTGGTGTTTTCTCGCGCTTTAACATTCTTTCCCACCATACTCTTGTAGAAGAATCTAATTTAAATTGTACTATTATAATTAAAGTAATATCCACGAATTGTTCCACTTTGAACCCCAAATTTCCAAACAACATACACATTCTCTTATGGATGTGGATGTTTCTTATCGATTCTCTTATGTCTTTATTGTGAAAAGACGACTCCGAACTTCTACACCGGAGAATATAGGCTAAACATTCATAGCCTTCAGTAAATAGGCCTATCAATTCCAACCAAGATCCACTGTCCTGTATTATATGTGGTGATGAGTTCAAGGAAGACATGATTCAGTGTCTAACGTGTATAGTGTCCTGGCGTAAGAAAAGGGATAAAAATGTATTATTGAGAAAATTACCACCGAACTCATCAAAAACGAATAATTGATGCAGTAATTTGTGTAAGATTCCTAGCCTAATATTAATAGTAGACTTAATAATTATTTTACGCTATTTGAAAGTTTTCTAGTTATGATTATTGTTTTTTTATACTAGCATAAGTATAAATTACCCTCAATTCACCTCATTTTTATTAAATTGTTTCTAATTAACGAAATTCAATGTTATTTCGTAGATTCTCACAGTAGGCCTATTTTATGATTACAAAGACTAAACTAAAATCCAACTCCGGATTCTTTGTGAATAATGCGAATTTTATGTGTCAATGTATTTTCAGTGATCTGTTTTAATTTAGAACCAGAATTTACGAATCATGCTCAAAATAGTTTTGAACATTTTATTGATTTGTTGTAAGATCTACTGTATATCTTTTGTGTGAAATCTGGAGAGTAGTGACTGCACAGAAGAAGAGTTAAAGCTACCCTTTATCGCACTCTTTAAATTATTTACAATGCATCAACTCGACGCTAACACACTACGCCTCTGCTTGGTAACTGAAACAGTAAGAATCAAACTTAAATATTGAAGATAATAACAAGTAGTAGAATTACGCTACAGGGCTCAGACAGTCCTGTTCTCTAACAGCGCGTTAATGAGTTAAGTGGCAGTAAAATAATAGCCGTTACGCCACGTGTAACCAGCAATCACTACTAAGCCGAAGCTCTAGCTACGACCCGCGCAGAGTTTTTTCAGACTCTCTAACTTTCCCTTCTAGAACTCGATATTTAAACTTTTTCTTCCACTGGTAGAATTTGCATTCCCTTACGCGCGCTACCAAATTGAAATATTCTGGTACTGACAATTAGGGAAATGAAGACTTATAGGAAATAATTTAAAATTAATTATTTAAAATAAATATATACCTCTACATTGTATGGCAACTGGTTTCTTTCACTGGGGCAGTGGCATCTGTTATCATTTTTATAACATTTACCGAACATTTCAGAATTATAACGTCTATTCCTAGGTATGTGCAGAACGGAAAGTAATATTTACATTAACATGTACAAAACTGTAAAATTGCCAAGTTTGACTATTTTAAGGACCATTTCGTAAAAGTGACCCATCGATAGCAAGATTTTCCTAAGTATAATGTAGTTGCTTTAAAATAATTATGATTATTTTTATGTACCCGCTGGTATATATTTATTATTACTCGGTTTTCCTTTAGCATATATTTTTTATTTCTCAATGTCGAACTGGTAAAGCAATTATTAAAATTATACTTATGTGACGATGGAAAAATGCAATGTTTCCTTCTCCTAACTAAAGTTGTTTTCTGTTTTTCTCTTAAGATGAAAAAAAAATTGAAACAACGATATTGTTTCAGCACTTTATTATATCACTCATAAATAAATTGCAGACTTCACTTTTATTTATACGAAAGTCAAAGCATGAAAATTGAATGATTACTTTTAAGGATACCGTGTTTTTTTTTATTTATTTCTATGCAACTTCCTATTATTTTCTATTCATTAAATTACCGAAAATGTATCTTGAGTAATAAAATTCTAAACAATGAGGTAGTTGAACCGAGATAATTAACTTTAGTTATTTTAATTAGTTCCGGAGGCTACGTATATCGAAAGCTATTTCACTTCAGCAGCAACAGGACTGTAGCAAAAAAGAAAGTTCGATACAAATTTATTAGCAGAATAAATTAGCACAAACTTAGCAGAATAATGAATTAAGTCAGTTTCTGCATCTTCAGTGTCTTTTTGCCGAATGGGATCAAACATAAACTTTCAGTTTTCTACGCCGAAAATTCTGTCTTCTTGCCCGCTGGCTGAATTACTTGTTTTTGCGTAGAAACTAATGTTTAACTCTAATTTTTAATTGAAAATTTTATAATTGTTTTATATTTTTCTGTATCTTTCAATTTTGAATAATGATATTTTGAGGTTTTATGTATTTTTGCCCCGAAGTGAGAACTGAGTTAATTGAACGAGAAATGTATCTCTAATGAAATTCGAGGAAATAAGTTTAAATGAAATGCGACAAGGAAGACATATGGTGTATACATCACATTTTTATTTTTGCCTTCTTTTGATTATCTTGCCTGTAAAAGTTATTATTTATCTCAATAACCTCTCAAGTGTTAGCATCCAGTATTTTTGTTGTAATTGAGGATAACTTTGAATTTAATATTTTGGAAATGATGGAAACTTAGCTGAAAGCCATCATAGATATGATTTTTGGGTCCGTGACACTTAGCCGACGAACACATAGCCGAAAAGGAACTTAACCGACTGTTCGTGTCTGCAAAATAAACTATCGGCTAATTGTCCGTGTCGGCTGAATGGCTTGTAGAATAAGTCTCCGTTTCGGCTAAATGTCCTGACGGCTAATTTTCCATGTCGGCTAAATTATTTGTTGGCTAACTGTGCTTCTTGGTTAACTGTGCTTGTCGGCTAAATGTCTTGTTGGCTAACTGTGTTTCTTAGCTAAATGTCTTGCTGGTTAACTGTGCTTCTTGGCTAAATGTCTTGTTGGCTGACTGTGCTTCTTGGCTAAATGTCTGGTTGGCTAACTGTGCTTGTCGGCTAAATGTCTTTTTGGTTAACTATGCTTGTCAACTAAATGTCCTGACAGCTAACTGTACATGTCGTCTAAATGTACGCGTCGACTAACTGCTGTCAGCTAAACAGCTTTTCGGCTAAGTAGTTGTCAGCTAAGTGTCTGCGACCGATGATTTTGGCGTTTCACTAAAAGGCAAAAGCAGATACCTCTTAGGTGAGGAAGGAGGCAGCCTCAAATTCCAAAACAGCATTAGTGTTATGTCAGACATAAATCATTTCTGAAGAAGTAAAAAAAAAATTGTAGATGTTGTTGATATGGCCTCAGAAAGAAACGGAGAAAGAAATGAGAACTGTTCAAAAGAAAGTTCAGAATATAAGATTTCCTTTTAATCGAGAAATTTCTGCAGTTACAAGTCTCTCGCTAACTGCATGAATTAAATAATTTCTGTTTTACTCATTTTTCCAGTCATGCAATAAAGAATTATTTTCTCTTACATAGAAATAAGTATGCATTTTTAAAACTTACGCTTTGTAAAATAGAAGCTATGAATCATTATGTTTTATCATTTATAGAAACATGCAGGAATGATAATAAATGAAACATTTTCCGTGAAGAATAATTTTCAGAATTAACAAAGCACTTTCGTTTCCAGAAATTATGTTTAAAACTAAACACAAATTTGACGTGGAGAATTTTAGCCTGGATTCATAGCTTCCTTCTAAATATGTAAATTTGGACTGTACTTATTTTATAAAATTACATATTTGTTTTTTCTGTTTTACCATATTGTTTTTTTATTTCACGATACTAATGCTTCACTTCCTTTTGTCTCATATGTAAATAAAATTTAAAGCAAGCGGAAAAGTTTTATAGAAGTATTATATTATAAATGAAATAAGTATAATAAATGTTACTTTTTATTTTGATATAAGCAAAATAATAAATTTTGCATTCCAAATAATTTGAAGAGCAATATAACGAAATAATTAAACTATTATTTAAAGTATTAAATAAATAACAAAAAAGCAATAGAAAACATTTTACTGCAATATTAGTTCATAAATTAAATAGAAATCTCCAGCGCTCAAATAGCGTTATACATATCAAACAGGACGCAGACAGACATTTTCTAAAATGACGTAAACATTCGACTAATTATTTTTTAATTATATTTCTTGAGCACAGTACATTATAAAATTGCAGGCTTTGTTTAACGATATTTTTTTAGTGTTTATCATCAGGAAGTATTTCAGTGCTTTTAAAAGCATTCAAAATTGAATCTCATCATTCAATATTTTGAAATGTAAATTACCTCTGTACTGAGTTTTAAGAATTCTTGTTGATGAAGGAACTGCATTGCTTTGCATTTTTATTTAGGTAATGGATTTGCTAAAAATAAATGTATGGTGACTACGAAATAGGAAATATAAGTAAACTTTAATCCACCGTCCCGCAGACGGAATTTGAAGAAGTTATAATTGTTTCTAAAATAGGCTATATAAATTTTATTTACACAGAATATCGATAATAGTAGAAATTCTATGTTCCAGGCTGTAAGCGCCACTGACTTTTCGTTCACACAGTCTTCACTAACTTTATTAAATCAAACGGCAGTCTCTTTAACTTCGGCCTTTGTTTTTTTTTTCAAAATGTCCTTAGGTTATTTATATAAGCAAACACGAATTCTTTCGAAAGTTCCTTACTTCAACCAACAGCGAATTCTCTCTTTGTTACTACTCCATTAGAGACTTTTGTGTGCCTGACCAAAGCATAGCGAGATTTCAGATATGTGAACGAAAGTTGTTATAACAAAATTGATTAAATGAAATGAAATTTATACCCAGAATTAAATGAGTAAATCAATAGATCTGCACAGTCATTTAGTTATCACTGAGCTATGATATACACATTTTGTGTAATTAGAGGTGATTGCAGACTCATTGTTGTTCAGTAATGTCGTTCTGCGGGTTCGTGGATTTAAAATGATTGAGGATAATACTTGATGAAGAATCAAAACGCAATTTATTAGCCAATATTACACAGGAGAATTCCAAAGATACGTTTACAGTCGTCGAAAAACTACGATAAACAAACAGCAACACAACTGTCAGGCTACCAGGCTGTAACGGCTAAGACATCTTCACGGCAGATCAGTAAATTACAGCTCCCAACTCGGTCGATCGCTCTCGGAGCTCAAGAGACTAGAAGTTACAGAACTCAACGTACTTCAGATCTCTCGATAAACTCACGATACACTAGATTTACAGCATACAGCCAGGGTTTATACAGCTTTCGACCTGCCTTCGAAAACATTCTGGGGGAAACCGGTAAGAATTTGTTCTAGAATGCTCTCGCTCCGTATATATAGCCAGTTTGTCTTCAAATGAGCGATTTCGTGCCAGATATGGCAGCCGTGCCATTTTCTGCTCCCTATCACTTTCTGGCAACTTTAAACCCGCTTTGCGGCTAAGTTATCTTATCGCAGCTGAGCATTTCGCTACAGTATTTACAATATTTTAGTTTTACCGTGGTTTAAATACAATGCATGCTCAGTAAAAATATTGATTCGGATTTTAAATAGCAAATTCAAAGTTTGAAAGTTTGCCTGAAGACATTACAAAATTAATTTAAAATTTGAATAGATAAAGACTGATATTTCTAATCTAACTTTACAAGTTAGTAGAAAGGACATTATTATATGATTCTGGCATATTATTTCCAAACTATAATAACATTATTAGGAATTTTAGAGTTTTAATAGTAGAAACTAAGTCAACTACAGGTATTTATTATTATCATGACAAAACGCATTTCAAAATGAGTTATTAAGCGGAAATCATTTTGCAGATTTCATATGGACAGGAAAGTCATTTTAAAAACCTAGTACAAACTTCATGTAATAGGAAATAAAGCACACGGGGAGTATAACATTTAAGTACAAGTAAAACTGCTATTAGGTACATTTTGAAGAAGTATGACAGCTTCAGAAGACGAAGAAGCTTAGAAGGCTATGAAGTCGAAAATTAATAGAATACTCAACAGATCAACTCAGATTACGTCAACAAAACACCGGCTGGAGTCATCATATAGTGAAGAAGTCTTCAAAAATAGAAACAGATTGAAATTCTTTACTTGCAGCTTTTTACATACATCATGCTAAAATATTTTTTTTAATCTTAAAATGAGACAATATATATAAAGAGCCAAGTTTACAAGAATTGGCATGAAAATTACTGATGAAACTTTTTATAGATATGAGTCGCATACACACAATTTATGAAGATAATGCAATATCACTATTAAAGGATAAAAATGAAAAGGTTTCGTAAAAAGTGCATGTACCTTGATTAATGAGATTTCATCAAGTCTTGAATGAACTGACATTCCACGTTTCCTATGAAATCGAAAAACTTCCTTTCTGCACCAGAAATATTAAGTCTAGAGCATGTTTACTTCCGCTTGCTGAGAAAACGCTCTGGAGAAGACGATACTTCCGAGTCATAGATAACAAACATTTAAACCGTTGTTAACAAGATACAACATATACGTCTCCCCGAATGGTTCCAAAAGAGACTCGATTTTATTTCCGTAGAGAAACGTAAAGTATTTGCAATGTATACTGCGAAAAAAAAAGTGGGGGACAGTTCTATATCTCCCGTCCTACCGGGTTTGACAAAATTGAAATTGCGTTTTTCATGTCCTGAAAGCGCAACTTAGCATATATATTAGATTTATATATTGCATTGTTCTAATATAGGTACTTTGATATAAAATCGAACTTTTTCTGAAAATGGCATGTAATTGTTTTACGATATTTCGATTCTACGACTCAAATTATGCCTAAATATTAAATTTTGTAAAATGTAGTGCGAAATGTAGAGAGAAATTCAAATATTTATCTTGCGCACTATTTTCAGTTTTCGCCAAGAATAATTCATTTGACGAACTTCTTAATTGATAGCAACCTATTTTTCATTCTTTTTTTTCATTGTAGACAAGAGGGAAAAAGGTCATCGTACATACACTCACGTTTGTGAAAATTGCAACACCAAGAAGGAATCGTCATAATTGAATGCAATTTAATACACAGTTGAGTGGTAGTGGTACAAATAAATGATTAAATGTTCAAAGCAAACAAACAAGAACAAGAGATCAGAATCAGTATTTTGTGTGGCCGCCACGCGCCGCAATAAGTGCTGCTACACGACGTGGCATGGAGTCAAACAAAGTTTGAATGTCTGACTGAGGAAGAGCATTCCATATCGTTTGTACGCGTACCCAAAGTTCGTCTGCAGACGCAACAGGACGAGGATCACGAGCAAGACGCCGACCAATGACATCCCACACATGTTCAATTGGCGACATATCCGGGGAACACGCAGGCCAAGGAAGAAGCTGTACCTGCTGCGCTGCAAAGAAGGATTTAACAATCCGAGCAGTATGAGGGCGGGCATTGTCCTGTTGAAATACAGCGCCTGGCAAGCTTTGAAGGAAGGGAACAGCTTCGGGCTGTAGAACTTCACGGATATACCGGTTGCTGTTCAGATTGCCCACAATTCGTAGCAATTGAGATCGTCTATGATATGCTATGGCGCCCCAGACCATAACTCCGGGTGTTCGTCCACTGTGGCGTTCGATAATGCACTCCGGAAGGTGGCGTTCACCGGCATAGCGTCTGACACGAATGCGGCCATCATGGTACCACAAATTAAAGCGGGATTCGTCAGAAAACACGACATGCTGCCAATCAGCACGCCAGTCTCTATGCTGATTGGCCCATTGTAGCCGCAGGCGGCGATGGTCGTGCGTTAGGGGGATCCTGTATAAAGGAGTCCGTGCGCGCAGTCCACACTGCAGCAGACGTCTACGAATTGATGAAGCACACAATGAAACACCTGTAGCTATTGACCACAGTGCTGCCAATTGTCTAGAGGAAGCTGTACGGTCCGTCCGCGCCATGCGGACCAGGTGTCTATCATCGCGAGCTGACGTCACATTTCGGGGTCCACTCCCGGATTTCCGAGTTGTCCGACACTCGTCCGTCCACTGCTTCCAAACGCGCATCACTGTGCTGCTGTTACGCTGCACACGAGAGGCTACTGCACGATACGACAATCCAGCTTCACGAAGGCCGATGATTCTCCCTCGTTCAAACTCTGTAAGTTGTTCAAATCTCGCTCTCTTTCGTCGACGAGGCATAAGTACAGATTGAGTTAACGTTTACCACTAGCAGATAACCACCGATAACCATACACGCCTCGCTACAGCCGTCTATTTATTCGGATCCACCAGCCGTTCAGAGGGCGCTGCTCAGCATACGCATGCGCTACGGATTTGCAATTCTAATCATTTGCATATCATGCGCTACTTTGCATTTCCTGAAAATTTCAGCTCACTCGCGTAAGTCCTTCATGGTGTTGCAATTTTCACAAACGTGAGTGTACTTTCAAATAATTTTAACAAACATTTTAACAACAACCACATTTGGAATTATTATCGCTTATAAGAAATATGCCAAATTTTGAAAAGCTCCAATATGTAAATTCACGTGTATCTTAGAAAATTTTGAATAAAATACTGTAATTTTTTGCAAGTATGTTTACAAATGCATCTACTTAAAATGACGGTATATATTTTATAGGTTATTATTCAAAATGTTTTTCGAAAAATTTATAAAATTATTTAAAAAACAAATTTTAAAAATAAATCATAAAAAATGGGCGAATTTTGTTTGGAATGAACCTAAATTTCGAAAAGAAAGAGTCAAATAAGTTTAATAAAAAAGAGATCTTAATAAATATATACCAAAATCAATAAACACGGAGGAGCTAGCTAATTTTTTAAAAACTACTCGTGCGATTTTTAGAAAATTTGGCTTTTGGCATAATTTGAGTCGTAGGTATCGAAATATGGAAAAAATTTGGCATGTCATTTCAGAAAAGTCGTATTTTGTGTAAAAATACCTATATTAGAGCAATGTTATATATAAATCTAATACGTATCCTAAATCGCGCTTTCTAGACTTGAAAAACGCAAGTGTAATTTCGTCAATCAGCCCAGTAGAACGCGAGATATAAAACTGTCTTTTTTTTTTCGCAGTATTCATGCGCTAAGGAGTAACTGCTAGCCAAATGGTATGCAGAGCAGTGTAAATAATCACGTAAAGTCCCATTATTAAAATGTGAAAAGTGGATATTTTGAATGCGGAATATTTTTTTTGTTTTGCTGTCTTGAAAGTTAAATATAGAGTTAACCCTGACACTCAAAAAAAAAAACTTAATGCAGCCGCCTAACGTGTTTTTGTCTTAAGTCTTAGTGAATTAACAGTTACATACGGTTACGAATTACTTGAACGTGATCAACTGCATATTTAATAAAAATCAATTTACATTTTACTCTAAAACTTAATTACTTTGTAATGAAGGCTTATAGTCACACATGAGTGTGATTACGTATGCAGTAATCTCTATATTCATTGCAACATTTGTCATAAACCGTAGATAAAAATTTTTAAATCAACACAGCTCTATGATTCATTAAATCTCATTTAAAACTGCAATAATATTAATTATAAAAATGTTTGCTTTACTGGCCGGGGAAGATAGTGTAAGTGTCGGGAAGCTGTAATAAAATATAAGTTGTAAAAATCCTATATTCTCATAAAACATTATTAGAAATAATGGGTAAGACGTTTTAAACCAAAGCTTAAAATATAAAATACTAATTTGTATTAAAATGAAATAAAGTGAATTAACAAATATGTATCGAAGAGAATGCCTTGCATATACTGAACTGGAGAATGTGACAGTGCTAAATAGAAAAAAACGGAATAACTACGCTTGAAGTTTTAAATGAGATTTAAGAGAATCTAAGCAAACAGAATGGAAAGAACTGCGAGGTATGCCATTAAAGAAAGCTGGATAATGGAATCGCTAAATAAGACGATAATGAAAAACGTCTAGAATGACTTAAAGAATGGTTTGGAAAAAGAGTACCTTCTGAAATGTGGAAAACAGAATTAAGTGGTTCCCTACCATATATTTGAAAGAACCACAAAAGAGAAACCTGTGTAACACACCGGGGTCTCTAGGTCAAAGACCTTATCCTTTATTATATCAAATAATTAGGTCATTTCGAATAAACACTGTACAATAACTGAACTGAGTCATATAATTAATAAATAATCAAGTATAAATAAATACAGGAATTATAATTATTTTAGCATATCCTAAAAACATAAGCCCTTAATTAAGTTTAAAAATTTTAAGAATTTTCTTTTAAATTATTTTATAATTAAGAATGAGAAGTAAGCGAAGTGTAGGCGTTCAGGTGATTCAAAACGTATCAGAAAATGGCACGAAGAAGCAAGTAGGCGAGCTGGTGACGTAATCTGAAAACATCAAAATAATGATTCAAAACAAGTAATAGAGTAAAAGGTGAGTGCGAACCTATGATGAGCTGTAATTAAGAACTAAAAATGAAAGTGCAAATGTATACAAGATACTTATACAATGGAGGAGGTATACAATGCCAGAAAGATGAACATAAATATAATACATTATTAAGATATGAAATTCGTATGTAACTGATCTAATCAATTTGCTTATTCGAAATAGCCATAGGCCTTTTTTAATGTTACTAGGGTCATTAATATCATAATTTCACACAGTAATTGTCGAGTTGCCAATAGTTTTCTGATTTGCAGAGAATTTTGTAGCCTCACGGCAATATTAAAACTTGAGAAGTTCAATTATATTTGAAAGAATTGTTTGGATAGGCAACTATAAAAAATACCGCAGAGAAATGAGGAATTTTACTTAGTAGTAATGTTCAAGACAGTAACATATAAGCAGCACAACGGACTACAACTATCAAAGGTAATGTGAGGTAATGTCATTAGATTACAATACCCAAATATAACAGAAGCTCATTCATTAATGAAGGAAATGAGAGAATCTACTAAGCCATCCTGTAATTTAATCATGGAAAAGTTAGTCCCAAATCTGTGTAATCTTCTGTAGGCTTCAAAGCAATGTCTGTTACTTGTTGTTTCTTAAATGTGAGACAATACCAATGGATAAATTTCATTTATTAAATATGAGACAATCCCAATGAGTAAAATAAAACATTCATCATACATTTTGCTATGTAAATTAATGAAACTGTTGTAAATATATTTAATGTATTTACATGTCTTTATTATTTTGCTTCAGTTTACTTTCCTTCTTCTTACAATACAGATGTCAAAAATTTCAACGAGGTATGAAGTGAGTTATAAATGCAACAGCAAAGTTGTAACCGAAAACGGTTGTAATCCTCCCACAGAGATTGGTGAAAGTGGCATCAAAGGTACACTCGAATATCCCGACAAAGGTCAAATCGGTGAATATCCAAAGCGAATATGCGAAGCAGGAAATAGCTCTGCCAAGAGTTTGATAAAGCGATACGCCAAACTTGATTAATTGATATTTACCGTCGAGCCATTAATGTTGGCCCAAAGTTAATTAAATTAACAGGGAACAATGTTAGTACCTTCTGAAACAACATTTTCCCCATTTCTGGGGAATTAATTTAAATACTCACAATTCCGTGGCAATGGGAATTGATTCCTAGAGACGTCTGTCCATGTTAGGTTCCATCACAAAATTCATATTTCCCTGAAGTGTTATTATTTTGTTTTTATTAGTTTCTTCAATAGGACAAATTTGTGTTTTATGGAAACACAATTATCATGCCGCCTTTGTCTTTTCGAAGTAGACTGGAAGCATATTTTACTTGCTATTAACTATGTTAACAATTGCTATAGCGACAAAAATTGATCGAATTTGTATATTTTAGGGCTCTTAAGTATTATGTTGTAATTTTCAGAATGACATGCGTGCATTTTCATGATGTACATTACTTCAAAAAGTTACGCCAATAATGTTTACAGAATAGTAAAGAGTACATAATCCATCGAGCATTAGAGACTGCTAACAGATTACTAATTCCAGTAATTATGTAACAAATGCTAAAGTGACGATCTCATTTAGCATATTGATTTTATTAGGCTAGCCTTAAGTTTTCAGTAGCAACTGAGACTGTGATATTCAGAAACAATGAATCTAGTAGCTTAATTATTTTTTTATTCTCATTTTATCTTAAGTAGAATTGTACGTTTTTGTTACAAAAAATGCCTTGAACTGAAAGTTTTGGTTATACTAACTTAAGTGGAACTAATTAGTGTTTAAGTAGAGAAACATTCTTTAAAGTACAGCTTTTTAAAACCTTTGATTGTTTCTGAAGATCTGTTCATTAGAAGCTGTTTATTGCTTCGCATTTGCCTTTGGATTATTCTACATCCAAGAGATACTCTATAAATCTGAGTTATTGTAGAGTTTTAATTTAATAAATTAAAAAGTATAATTTGAGTACTGTTATTTACATTCGCGTTATGCTTATCAGTCAATAACAAAAAGCTGTAAAAATGAAGAAAGACCTTTTGTGTTGATAGCTTTTCTACCGTATTATTTACCTAAAAATAAAGCCCATTATGAGGAAAAAATCATATAATAATCCTTTGAAGACAAAAGACGTGGAACCCATCTTAATGTTGCCGTATATTTTTTTAACCGCTGACAACTGTAGTATTGAATCCTATTGTTATGTTGAATAATAATTTACGGAAGCTTCAGTAATTGTTGTTAATATCTGCAACCCAAATTAACAATCAGCAACATTTCCATCGAAAAAGTAATGAGTTACCCACTGGACATTCAAAGACGAGTAATTAAACTTCATGTTCAATGTTCTTTCTGTTTGTTCAATTTTAGGAATTCAGACTTTTAATCCGTCAAGTCTGAAGACAGTATCAGAAAAACTGTGTAATCGTTGATTATGCGCTTCCCTAAACTCAGTGCTGCCCCTGTGACAGAGATGTATAAACAAGTGACATGCTCTGATATTAACTGTGAAATTGTGATTAGAACTGAGAAATTATACCCGGTCACTTTTGTAACTGAGTACAATATCCGGAAAGTTGTTACTATTATTTGGGCATGGACGTTAGGTAATCTAAGCGATTAATTTCAAATGAGCATTCTTATCTTTGAGGGTTATTCATTTAATTATCTATTTTATTTCATTTTTTATTATTTTCTTTGTTTATTCACATTTTAGAATGCAGTAATTGCACATAAATCTCTCACTAATCTCTAAAGTTTAAATTTAAATGTTTCATGAAAAATAATCAACTGCTTTCTATATCCCATTTTCTTTTCTCTTTGGAAAGCTTAAACAAGCTTCTTATGCGAGCTGAAAGCTGCCTGCTGTATTATTCCCAGAACAAATTTCGATATCTAGAAACCAAATTAAAGTTTCCCTATTTTTTGCAGTGCCAATCATCGATAAGAATAATCTTCCCCCTTTTTTTTCTTTCTTCTTCTTTCTTTGCCAGATTACTTCCTTCGCTTTAGCATAAAACAATTAGTAACATGATTGCTTCTCTGAGCTGATTGTAAGATTATCACATCTCGTGATTTCTCCGTTTGACTGTTGTTTCCTTCCTATGAGCACTGCGTCATGATAATTGCAAAGCTGCTGTTAAATTTTCAGTGAGGTTTTAAGTATTTTTGCCAGTACAACGTTCAGTCTTCCTTAGAGAACAAAAAAGAAATCGGAAATGTTTAATGGCCAGTGCTTTTAACCAAATTTTTCCAAATTACATGCAAAATTTCGGCTGGGTTCTTCAATTCGTGTTTGCGTGACTGAATAACAGACAGGCAAACAAACTCGTAAGTAATGTTTAACTTATTTAAAATTCAACTTTTGTTTTTAGTGATGGAATAACAAATAAGCAATCTCATAAAAGCATTAAATTTACATAAAATTCAACTGATAGTTGCGTGATCTGCTTCTCAGCTGAGTGCTGCGTCTCGACGGAATGAAATTTGCAGGAATTATAAAGAAGTCGTTCCTTAACGTTATGACATTTTACAATGAAATTAGACAAAGCGTACTTTTTATCATTTTAAAATTTGTGTTCTTTGAATTTAAAATATACAACATGATCTGAACACCTTAGGCAAAGATGAACGTTGAGGTGTATACAGAAAAAACTAGAAAGTTGTTCAAAAGAATGTCATCATAAATTCGCATATTTATGCAGCATTATGTATTAAACCATGCCAGTATGCATTTCGTTTCCACATATGACTTACCGCAATATACACGAAACAAACCGATTTAGATCAAATAAAAAGAGAAACACGCAGATGTAAAATTCTGAATTAGATAAAAAGGAAAGTTTTGTTTGGCATATATTTTGGATAAAACTCTGTTTACTTTCAACGTGATCAGATACGTACTCTCGTCTTACAGACGTGAACTATTTTTACAGAATTTTCCTTGTGAAAAAGTGTTTTTACTGCTGAAGAAAATGTCATCTTGTGTCTGATACTTAAAATCCAACTTTTGTTTTAGTTATTCAATAACAAATAAGAAAACTCTTAGATAACGTTAAATTTATGTAAACTTCGACTAAAATTTGCGTGACTGACTCTTAAATGAGCAAATTCAGTCTTAAAATTAAGCTGTTTTAACGATCGTAAAGGACAAGCAAAACACAGTTATCGAGACAAGAAAATAGAAGAAATTATAAGGAAACTATTCCTAAACGTTCTAATATTTTACAGTAAAATTAAACAAAACGTACATTTTAATATTTTAAAATTGGTTTACTTCAAGCTTAAAATATACAACCTGCTCTTAGCGTTTTAACACAAAATGAACATTGAGATGTAAACAGAAGATTTTCGTGGTTTAAAAAAAAGTTACCTTAATGAGGTATTTTCTTCCTCCTTTCTGCATGTCTTCTTGGTGTAAGAGTAGCCCACTCTCACGTATTTTGGGAATCCAAGTTTGAGTCCCGGGGAGGGCATTGCTCATTTTTCACGTCTCCAGCATCAAAATACCTTAATGACAATACACCTTCAATTGAAAATAGTTTTAAATCCCAAATGTCTTGAAATCGATAGAATGTTATGCAAAATCTTAAACTGCAGTTAATTTTTGTCTAATTTTAATGATTTACACCAGCTTGAAATTTATTGAAGTGGCAAATTTGTTATCTTATTTCCGCGAAGTCATTGCTGAATGCAGGTTGTAATTTGTGATAAGATTATACCAGATTATTTATAACGCTAATGATTAGTCAAATTACTTTTTAAAATATTTCAGTTTAATTGCTATAATGTTCCTATGATTGGGAATCAAAGAGAAAAGTTCTGTATATACAAAGCAATTCCTAACTCCTGAGTTATAAAGCCGCCCAGACGGTATAGTGGTTAGGGAAGCCTACTGTGCGAATCCCCTAGAAGTAAATGTCTGTAAATGTGTATCGTCTTTGTGGCATGGGGGCATTCTAAATATATGGCGAGCCGAAAGTCCTCTTGTGTGGTTTGGTGGTACGGGAGAGGGTTAGGAGACATCCGGACCACATCCTGGATGTGTTGCCTCAAAATTGGGGTGGAAAGTAGAAGTCCAGCCTCCATAAGGCACTGTCAATCATTCTTCCATGAAATTACATGAACAAGACAATAACAACAATTATGTTTTCATGGTAGTTATCACTTTCATGTTTTGATACTTTCCAGGTTTAGCGCCATTGTAAAGAGAGCTCCCCACATTTTCAACATAACGAAAAATAAATTCATTTATTTTGATTAAATGATTTTTGAAATTTCATAGTATACAGATAATTTTTTAAGAATTTTTGTTCCTTGCACAACATTATTTTTCCAGCGAGTCAGTTTGCAAAGAAAATTGTCTATTTATGATTTCTTATTTTTTTTTTCAAGAAGCCGCAAATTTTCCTACAATCTATTCGTTTTAACACGTAGTTAAGCCAAATACCCGACTCTCAGTTAAAAAAATCTATTTAAGTCTTAAAGTAAAAAAAGTACATATCTTTCAAGTGGAAATTCCTAAGTTCTTTCCTTTTAAAATCCATATACAAAGTTCTGTCTTTAAAAGAATGAGTGCTTTTTCTAAACAAACTTCTTTTCATACAGAAACCTATCGAATATAACATTTAACCGTAATTATAATTTTTTAAACAAACTGTTTGAAAGAAGCCTATTCCTCCTAAGTACTTCAAAGAAATTTTTTAGCAATAAAAAATCCACCCTACCTGTTTTTCAATAAAACGTCAAAAGCAAAAAATGGCACGAAAAGTTTTTTAACTCTGTATTCAAGTCTCAGGTTATTAGCAACCGGGAGGATGAGCAAGGTTTAACCTTTTCAGCAAACATTTGAGAAAACATGAATAGAATTCTAACGTAATGGAAACGTTCTGTATATTGAAGTGGTGAAAAAAAAGGTTTACTTACTGCACTTAATGAGGTGTTGCACTTACGAAAGGAGAAAAACGTAAAAAATAATTTTAAAAATATGTGATTAAATTTAGTCTAGGAAATCATTCTAAAGTTTTTCCCTTCTTTTAAATCCTAAACTGTATAGTAATATTTCTTGAAATTCAGCGCTGAAATGAGCTATCTGTTCTTTAATGAAATCCCAACCTAATGTAGTTTCTGATAAACAACTAAGCAAAAATAGGATTTAGTTGCTCTCTCCGTATTTACTTCAACATCTTGTACCTGTCTATGCATACTAGCTAAGATTAAAGTGGTAATCTGGATTTGAGTACATTATATTGTATATTTCAACATCGCAAATGATAAAATAAAGAATACGTGTGTAATTATTTTAATAGTTTTTCGCGTTTTCATATGAAATATATATAGAACTAATCTAATGATTTCACTACTAAAATATTGTTACGGATTTCATATTTATTTGGCTATTAGAATTGTAATTAAAATTACTTTATATTTCCCGTGCAACGCGCAACGCAGACGATTTTTGAAGAGAAAGCTACGTCGAAAAAAAAATAAAATAAAAATAAAAGAGCACGTGCATTTAATGTTTAATAAATAAATATCTCGTAATTACTGTTGCCATCCAGAAAAATCTAGAAAAATCGAGATTGTTCTAGTGAATTAAAAAACTTACAAAAGCCGAATTGAAACACCTAATCTCAGTTGTTGTTGCAGTTGTAGCTGTAAAAAGCGAACTGCTGTTTGTTTACTTAATGCTGGAGCGATTTCGCTGTCAGATAGAATTAGTTTATCTGTTTTGAATTGAGTTTTTGCTAAACGTTCGAGATATTGTGATATTGTGCGAATATCGCTAAAGAAATATTTCAGCATTTTGATTTATTTCTTACGGAAAGAATAAATTTTTTGTTAACTTTTTAACGACTTGTGCATTCAATCCATAACTAACCCGTACGGGCGTAACAATATAAATATTAATGCTTCATTTAGTGGCCCTAAGAGAAAAATACCATATTTTACTGGCGTAATTATTATCTTAGTGTACTTAACTAATTCAACAAATGATCTAGATTGTTTGCAACTCGTAAGATTTTAAGTTTAATTCCTGATTTTAGGAAATAGATCTCTCATGCCTTCTATCTTAGAGCCTTCTAGAATTTATTATTATAGGTGAATAAAGCATGTGTAATGTGCATTTAAACTCTATACTCATCAAGTCATGATGATGGAAAGCTTTTATATGATTTTATAGGTGGTGATTGTTATAGCAATCGTAAGTGAAAATTGTTGCACTTTATTTACAACAAACAAAATCTATTTTTAAAAAATGATATAAATCTATATATATAAAGAATAATGTCTGCGTGTTTGTACGTTTGTTCGCCATTACTCTGCCACTACTATAGCTATCGTCACTAAACTTTCTACAGTACTTTTCTGGGTTCTAGAAAAGGCCGATGTCCACTTTTTTTCCAAAACCAAATGGCTAATATCAGATATATTAATTAAAAACGCTGAAAACGCTAATTTTTGCACTCATTTTTCCGAGTGGCAACAGTCTCACACGCTGGAGATAAAAATCTGCTTTATTTCGAGAAGTGTTGCCAGTGCTCACTTTCAAATTCTAGAAATTGTTAATAAAATATTTCTAAATTCCTAAGTAACAATGAAAAAAAATAACATTACCAAACACTAAATACATTATTCCCAATTTCAAAAACTCGTGAGAACCATTTCGACTATTCCCAACTTCGTACGACTTTAATCAACCGAGATATTAATTAAAAACTCTAAAAACACTAATTTTTGCACTCATTTTTCCGAGCGACAACAGTCTGGCGCGTTGGAGATAAAAATGCTTATTTCGGAAAGTGTTTCTACTGTTCGCTTCCAAATCGTAGAGTTTGTTAATCAAAAATTTGTACGTTTTACAAAATCTACATATAAAGAAGAATTTGTTTATACGCGTTATTGATTTCTGATCAATTATGAACAATTTTTGTCACATTTAATAGACTAAAATTGAATATAGGTGAAATATTGGATGGAACTTAAGCTTTTACGACGATTTGATTAGAAAGACGAAAATCATAAAAAACTGCGTGCCGTTGTTTCTGATATAATGAGAGAGAATTAGTTTATTTTTCTATCGAAATTTTTCATGTGGGTTCCATATCGCATCAGACTGAAAAATGTATGACTATGAATCGTATTTGTTGCATTGTTATTAAAGAAGAATTACAGCGGTATCGTTCTCTCTGCTGTTAGACAAATTACTCTCAATCTAACTTAACTGGCGTGGAGTACTTCCGCAAGTTACTAAATAAAACATAATAAAGTTACTTGTTAGCGAATAACAGCTCAGCAAAGGAAGATTTATAAATTATTTTTCAAAGGCATAAACTGAAATGTTTATTACATCAGTTTCATGGTGTTAATTAATATCGCATTGCATAGATCTTGTATTATTCTGTGTTATAACAGTGTATGTAATCAGTATTCCAGTATTTGATGCTCACTAAATTTTACTTAATTTTTCCACTCACTATATTTTAATGTAGTAGTTCTAACGTATTGTTTCCTATTCCTTATATTATTGTCCTACAGTAATTTATTATTCAGGAAATTCATTCAGAAAATTTCTGTATAGTATAACTGCTTCTTCACATAATCTGTTTTACTAATTAATTGATATTGTATATGTATCTTTCTTGAAACATGGCCGGTCATATTTTGTTTTGTCTATTGGCACACATTTACCCGATTACTAGAGGTTGACAGCACTCTAAAATGCAAGCTAATTTACGATCAGATATATAAGTTTATTTCAGTTTCCAGAATGATTACTCTGCGCTTCCATAATCAACACGCTAGTTCAAAAATATACCTCGAAAATAATCAATAAATTAGAAAATATTAAGTTATTAAATAACTTTAGCCAGATAATGTCCTATGTTTCATCCCTATATTACCAACTAGAAAGAAATGAAACAGTTTTACAATTTTAAGCTTTAATGTGCCTTTGCTGTAGGTATCACATTATTCTCATATCTCGCCATAGACTTCAATACATGTATATCATTTCTGTTACCGTCAATTCAATAGATTTTTGAAAACGTAACATTTTTTTCCTAAATCTTCATTATTCGTTTCTAATAGATTATGCATGTAAAAATAATCGCTATCTATTTTTAGTTATTCAAAAACTCCAGATCATAAAGTGCATAATTGTCCAAACGTGCATGTAAAATATATTAATTCTAAGTTTATTTATGGTGATTTATTGTGAGAATTGTATTGAAATTATCTTGTCACTTGCCTTCGTTGAGTTTCAATGGCAGAACTAAATTCTGATTTTTCGTCTATGTCCGCGTTACTAATATATATATATGCCCTTCAGTTTGCAGACACATTCTTTTAGTTTCAGTCTATTATGCTTTCTAAAAAAAGTACCTTTTCCAGTGGCGTACGGTAGGCTTTCATGCAGGGTGTGCAGAGAACAACAACAATAATAATAATAAAACCATAAAAATGTACATTAAACACTTCTTTAACTTTTTATTATTCATTTGTACACAAAATCCATACGTCTATCCGTATTACTAACAAAATCATCAATTACGAGTTTCGACATGATCACAAAACTCTGGTTTTGACTGTAATAAGTGTAACATTTCTTTTTCTATTGTTATAAGAGATAAACTGCTTAATTTATCCTGGCTCATTGTATTGTGTGTATAATTATTTACTCTTTTCAATGCTGAAAATGATGTCTCCACCGAAGCAGTTGAAAATGGAATTGTACAAATTAAATGTGCCAATTTATTTACTTCGCTTAGGGCATCTATCAAATCATTCAGCATTATACGCTGAATAAGTTTCGATAAATTGATTTCGTGGTATGATTCACTACGGTAAAGAACGCATAATTCATTGGTTAGCTTTACAAAATCGAAATGTTTTGCTAAAGTGTTTTTTAACGAATTAAGGCATTCATCCGGAAATTTACTTTGATATTTCTTAAAAAAACTGAAATTCAATAGTTCAAAAAATTTGAGCGAATTTAATTTTTTAAAACGGACATCTAACTGACAATATATAGTGTCCATTATTTCATAATATAAATTTTTAAAATGTTGGTCTTAATCTACACTTCAATTTTGTAAATTTACACGACGTTTTTTTAAATTTGGGGGACCCACTACAGAAATATTCTCTTCATAAACTTCATCAAATGCAACAGAAGTTCGCATATTTTGAATTGCATCATTTACTTTCTCTACTACTGTTTGACTAGAATATGCTATATCTAAGCTAGTTTTTTGTAAAACATCAAATAGAACATCAGTATAACTAAATACTTTGGCAAAAGTATTTAGGAGAAAATTATCGTTAAATTCTTCAAAAAACATGTGATAACTCTTTGCAATATTAATTGTATCGTTATCCCAGCTTTCTGGATTCTCAATAATATTTTTCAAATAACTCAGATAGGTCTTGCCTTCCGCTTTTTATGGTATGTACCAAACGAGATGAATAATTCCAACGTGTTGTAGCTAATTTTGGAAATTTTCTTTTAATAATTTCATTTAAAACATGATTTCTTTTTGTAGACATCGAAAAAAATTAGGCTATGCCAAAAATTGTTGCAAAAAATAATTTACAATCTTTTATAAACAATACAAATTGCGACAGAACTAAATTAAGTACATGTGCGCAACAATTCACAAACATAGCTTCTGGGAAAATGTCTTTTACTTTTTTCTGCGTCCCATTCAACGCTCCTGCCATGACTGCCGCCCCATCGTACGTTTGAGCAATCAGTTTATTCTCACACCCCCAACTCAAAATCGTTTTTTGCACAACATTACACAAACCTTCCGCTGAACGATCACCACTAACATCTTTAAAAAACAAAAATCTTTCCACTTTTGCACTACAATTATTAACACATCGTAGCACAACCGATAATTGCGATTTGTGAGATATGTCAGAAGTTTCATCCAGCATAATAGCAACGAATGGCGTTTCTTTTTCTAATTTTTGAAATTGGCTGATTGCGTGGCTGATAATATTTCTAATTTTCTCATTTCTAATTTTTGAAATTACAATATTTTTATCGATGTAATAATATCATTTTGTATTCTATTAGAAGTTCCAGAAAATACGATTGCAGTTCTTAGATGGGTTTCTAAAAGGTCATCATATTTACTAATTAAGTTATTAATTCTAAATAATTTCCTCGATTAAGGGAATTTATATTCTCATTGTGTCCACGAAATGCATCTTCTTGTTTTGCTAAGTAACAAACTACATCTATTAATCTCTTGAGAATATTTCTATTTCTTGTTACTTTTTCATTGTGTTGAACAATCGATGAAGCCTTTTGTTGATCTAACATTACGTCTATCCTGGCGGTACCAAATGTTTTTAATAGTATTACGGCATTTATGTGAAATTGTGTTTTTTCATGTTTTTTGCAGCTTCGTGGAGATGATTTAAATCACTGTAGCCTTGTTTTGTCCAAATATTCTTATCCTTTTCAATTACAATAAAAAGTAAACATGGCCAACAATACAACTTATTCAATTCACTACAACCGGTTAACCATTTAAACTTTTCATACATAGATTTTTGAAAATGTCCTACACACTGCTGTCCTTTAATCTTAACGTTTTGCGATAGAATAATATCCGGCATCGGTCTACTTAAATTAATTATTTCGTTTTTTGTAGTAATGTCTCGTCTCGAAAATGGTTTTTCTAATAAATCTTTAATTATTGAGACATCTGAGTTCTCCATTCTGAAATGGGTTATTTATTATGAATATAAATTTAAAGAATACAAAAATAAAATATGTGCCTACGAGTAGTCGAGGTATAACTATAAAAACAGCTACACTTACGAGAATTCTACTAGCACTGAAGCAAAAATCATGTCTTTTGTTGTATTGTGTCATATCGGCGACGAAAAAGCAACGCTTCGGGCTTCCACGAAAAACTTATATTTTCAGCAAACGTAGCACCACACGGCGCCCGCCGCTGCTGTGCCTCATCATCAGCCTGATGACATCAGGATGAGTCATCAGGATGCTCATTGGTGCCGACAAACCGAACGTCTATTCCACGCGCAGAGGATTTCACTGCACGTTGGCACAATAAAACGAACTGTTTCTTGTTCGGTCAGTGGATTAAATTATATTTATTAATTGTTTTTAACATTTGGAAATCATATATTCTGCGAAAGACATCTTGACAATTTTTAAAAACAAAACCAGGGATATGGTGTTACAGATATAAGTTATATACTGTCTGTAAGACACAATGAATGGTAAAATTTGGACTGTTCTCTTAAAATTCGTTTCTTTTTGGTCTAATAAAACAAAATTGTTTTTCAGCGAATTATTTCTATAAATATAATACATCACTGAAATTACTTTACCACACTAAAACATTTCCCTTTATATTGATGAAATACTTCT
Source organism: Stegodyphus mimosarum (assembly GCA_000611955.2). Lineage (NCBI taxonomy): Eukaryota > Metazoa > Arthropoda > Arachnida > Araneae > Eresidae > Stegodyphus > Stegodyphus mimosarum. Next base: position 1,320,840 of record KK120927.1, read on the forward strand.
TTTATATTTCTATAAAAACAAAATCTTACAATATATAAATTTAAACATTAATTGTCTGCCAGTTAATCAGTTAAAAACCAAAAGCGCTTCACTAAGTCCCCGTTCTAATACAACGCTTAATCAACCGTACCTTCGGAGGATTCTGAATGCCAAGTGCAGGAAAAAGTAGTTGCATTTGCCTCAGTGCTACAGTATGATATGCTTCTCCAGTAGCTCATACATATAAAGCGTGATTTTCTATTAGTGCGCAGTGCGTACGCATCAAAACTTCCTATGTTCGTTTGCTTTTGAACGCGCTACGTGGTGCAGCACATCTAGTACCGCACGCACTGCGGGAATACAAGCAAGCAAATCAACATAATATTTGAATATATTATAAATAATATTTATTATATACCATATAAAGATAGGTAGACATAGGTGCAGAAAATTATTGTCTCTCATAATTTTACCAGGGTGTGCATGGAACGCACGCCACTGATCTTAACCTTTCAAAGGAGCACAAAACAAATTTAAGAATCGTGATTTATGACGTAGTAGATTGCTTCCAACATTTGCTGTGTTAAAAACAAATTACCAAATTATTAAACGACAAATCAATTTTTTAATTTTGAATTTCGATTAAACGTTTTTTCTCCATACTATACTTTTAATTGAATTTATCATAATTTATAGTCCCATGTAATGAGTCGTAAGAGTCATCAAGTTTTCCTGCTTGATATCGCAGGATAAATCTACTTCTATTTTTTTCCTATCAAATGTCTAATGGTTCCCAGAGTGTTAAATCGAATATAGTTTTCTAACGAATTACCCAATGCTTTGATGTGACAAAGAAAATAGCATTTCAACTCACTTCTATGGGATCATTTATTACAAAATCAAGAATATGAACGTCTCATAGAATCAAAAATTTCTGAAAACTTGTATTTCAGTGAAAACTTTGAAGTCCATCTTTTTCCATTTTCATGTTTGCTTCATGTTGTGTGCTTGACTGCTTATAATCTGAAAGAGAATATCATAATTTTCCAGATATCTAATTACCGTTTTAGATAAAAAAGACCTGCAAAACATTATCTTTGAAACTGGACCTCATTAGGACAGTTTGGAACCCTAGACACAGAATTTTTTCAAGGTCTACTTCAGTTATTTTTCTGAGCAGAAAAGAAAATTACTACAAATTATGAGATCATTTTGGGTCCATAATACTTGGAGCCTTGAAGGTCAAGATAATCAGGCCTAGCTTTAAAAAAATATAAAAGGTTTCCGCTGATTTCAGTTGCTGCATATTGAAGACGGGAGATATTCCAAACGGATTAAGAATAGTTTAAAAGTATTTATTGAATGCATTACTCATTTTTTCCTGGCTGATAATGTTTAGACATCCACATAGTACCAATAAATAAAAACAAAATTCATGTGAGTATTAAAATTGAAAATATTATAAAACTTGCACTTGTTATGCTTTACCTTTTTATGAATATTTTGATTTGTTATGTGGGAATATCAATATGATAATAATTTAACAAATAATTTGCAATATAATATAAATTATTCTTCAAATAAATATAGTTAGGAACAAAAGTGAGACAGGTAAAGGTATTATTATATAAATCCTTGCGTTACATAATGAGTATTTCGTTGAATAATAAATAGGTATTAAACTAAATATTATTAATACATTTTCGCAAAAAAAGTTTTAATACTTTCCGTAATTTATGTTACAGAACATGCTAGAAGCCGTTCAGACGATATAGTGATTAGGGAAACCTACTGCAGTAACAAAGGCCCTGGATTCGAAACCCGGATGAGTCTTGGATGTTTGTAAATGTATTGTTTATTTCAGGAATAGTGGCACTCTAAATATATGACGAGCCGAAAGTCCTCTGGAGTAGTTTGGTGGTAGGGAAGAGGAGTGGGAGATCCTCGTTTTAAAGTAAACGTTTTGACTCTTTGTCTGACTTTCTAGCGTCACTTACTGTATAATGATATTCTTTGCGTTAAAATTCCTTTAGAATGGATTGCTGAAGCAATTCTGAATTTTCCTTTTTACATTTGATTGTTCATTTATGTTGCTTATATTACCAATGCTTACAAAGTTACTTAGATATATTTATAGCTATAATTTCATCTATAATTTTCATCCAAATTCATTAATCTTTTTCTTTTATATTGTTATATGTGTAAGGGTTTGTAATGGATTGAAGGCACACGGAATTGAAAAAAGCTTGGTAAAATTTATTTAAAAAAATATCTGAAAGCTTTCATGTTTTACATTACACCGAAGGGGGCTTTTTTCATTTGCAATACACATACGTGTTTCGAGAGCACCTGGGCTAACACCCCTTTCGGCTAAAAATATTTAAAAACAGCAGATCTTTAGAATTTCTGATAGGCAGTCTCGCGTTCTGGAGATAAAAATGTTTCATTCTGTACAGTGGTGTCACCGCTGCCTTTGAAATCGTTCAGATTTTAATCAAAAATTCGTTAAAGGTTTACAAAATATGAAAATGCAAAATTCGTGCTTTCAAGTGCCTATATTCGGATTGAGAAAAAAAAAGTTTAAAAAAAATTTTTTATTAATTAAA